>NJET01000008.1:8267-53377 GCA_002591415.1 Ophiocordyceps australis | reverse complement strand
GGGGGGGTGGGGAGGGGGGGGGGGGGGGGGGGGAGGGGGGGGGGGGGGGGGGGGGGGGTGGGGGGGGGGTTTGTTTTTGGTTCTCTCAGCATAGGTTGAAGAGCACCTCGTACCTCTTGGGGCTACATGGACGAAATAAAATATCAAGCCATGGTGTCAAGAGTCCATGTCTTGATGCTCGAGCGATGCGTGCTTGGTGCATGAAGCAGCTGATGGGGGTTTATGGCTTTTGGGGGGCGCCAAGGATATGGGCAAGGTGCAGGTGGGCAACAGCAGGGATAATGAGGCCCTCAATCTCCGTGTCGGGGTCTTCACGCGGGAGCTCGTCGGCACGGAGCGGACGGCCCTCGGCGTCGTCCCAGCCAGAGCCCTGGGTGGAGGCATGCGAGGCGGGTGGAGGCACGCGCAGCCAGCGGTCGGGGCGGCCAGGACTGACAAAGACAACCTCCCACTTGCGGGTGTTGAGCAGATTGCCAATGACGAGGTGGTGTTGGTAGCGGTCGAGGGCGGCACGGGCCTTGAGGACGAGAATGGAAGGGTCCGTCTCGAGCTTGTACGAGACAATCATGCCCTGGGGCGCCCAGCCGTCGACGAGGTTCTTGAGAAACTTGGGCACGGGGTCGAGGTCGATGACGAGGCGCTTGGAGCGGGGCACACGGGGCGAGCTGTCAAAGTTGTCAAACTCCTCGTCTGGCTCGTCGGGGAGGGCGCGCAGGCGCGTCGACTGGATCTTGTGCTCTGGCATGCGCTCGGGCGGCACGAAAAAGTCGGAGACGGCAGCAGCCAGGTAGAGCAGGCCGCTGGGGCCCAGAGGGCGCAAGAGGCGCGAGACTGCGCGCAGAGCATGCAGGTAGTCGCCAATGGTGACAAAGGGCAGCTCGAGGAGCAGATTGGCGTCGCGGGCGTGGCGGTACTGGCGCAGGACGTCGCCCACCTTGGCCTCTTGCTGGCCGCGCACCACGACACGGCTGCCCTGCTGCTCCAGCATGTCGAGGAAGCCGTCGCGGGCGTGGGAAAAGTGGCGCATGTAGGGCCGCAGGCTGAATTCGCGGTGCAGGAAAATGACGGCATACCCGGCCGCCACAAAATGCTCCGCGCTCGTCGCCCCGCGCGTCCCGGCGCTGAAGTTGTCAATGAAGCGCACCGTCTGCCGCTCCAGCGGGACCGTGGTGCCGCCGCTCGTCACCAGCACCACGCGCCGGCCCGACGAGGCGTGCTGCCCGATAAACGCCTCGGCCCGCCGCTCCAGCTCGGCGAGCTGCCGTGGAGGTGGATTCGAGGCAAAGTAGCCGTCCTCCTGCGCCGTCTCGTCGGCCATGGCCCGCCACCAATGGACAATGCACGTGGCAGTAACTGGGCGTTGCGCAGTTGGCCGCCCGAGATGGCAATGACAAGAGATGCGGCCGCGAGGGAGAGAGAGCGAGACTGCCAGAGCCTTTTGCTCAATTTGCCCCGTTGCACCTCGGGCCGCCCGTGCTCACATCTACAACGGCAGCTCCTATCCCGCCGCGCCCTCAAGTATACCTACCTGTCCGCTAGTGGTAAAAGTACCAGCAGCGCGGGGTCTCCATCTGTCCAGGGCGGCTCCGGCTCCGGCCCCGCTGCGTCGGCCTGCTATTGTCTCTCTCTTACTGCCAGGCACAGTACAAGGTGCTTTGTAGTAGCATCAACACTATATCCCAAGGCATATGTCGTACCCAATACAGATATATACTTCTGGGCATGCGTCCATACTCTACTACTAGTAGTACTAAGTACTAGCAGTAGTAGTAGTAGTACCTATATAAAACATGTTTACTACTAGTATACTACTACCATTTCTACTATCATTTGTACTACTACTACAACTAGTACTAGTACTATATCTACTACTGCCATTTCTTCTACTACTACTCCTCCTCCTCCTCCTCCTCCTCCTCCTCCTACTACTACTACTACTACTACTACTACTACCTCGCCGCCGACAGCCTCCACGCCTTCAAAGGCAGGCTCTGCAACTGCATCACCCGCGGCCTGATATACCACGCAAAGGTTGCCGCGCCAAAAGCCACGCACAGCATGTTGACGGCGTAGTAGCCATCCCGCACCATGACGCACTGCCCCCCGCCATTCTCGCATCGCTCCTTTTCCGACTGCACCGCGCACGAAAAGGCTTCCGTCACGAGCGGTCCCTTGAGGCTGCTGCTGTCGGCCAGTGCGTTGGCATGGCACGTCGCCACCGTAAAGGCATCCACCAGCTTCAGCACAAAATATCTAGGAAACGTGCCGCCCAGGTTCGAAACGCTTTTTGTGTTGTTTCTTACGTTAGCTCTTCCTCTTGATGCCATGCCAGAAATCAACCAGCTCCACTCACGTAGCTAGCAGCGTCATATAAGTGCCGCCAATGACCGGATCCGACACCTTGGCGTGAAAGGCCGACACGGCAACAAACATGATTGTGTTGGTAAAGGTTGAAAAGACGTGCTCGGCAATCACAACCAGCAGATACCACATGGTTACCCCGTTGCTTGGGAAAATCGCCACCGTCAGCTGTGCCATCATGGCTGCCGCCAGCCGCCCAACAAAGCCCCAGCACCACAGCCGCATCGGAGTGTACTTTTGCGACCACATGCCTGCATAATAGCCCAGTCCAATCTCAAAGGGAAAGTCTATGAGCACCGTAAGCGCCATGTTGTCCTTGCCAAAGCCCTTGTCTAGCAGCTTGAGGTTCGTCACCCCGTCATTGGCCTGGAAGCCAATCTTGGCAATGAGATGCACAATTATAATCGTCTGCACGTTTTTCAACTTGAGTATTCCCCACATGATCTTGTACACGTCCCACACGCCGTCTTCGTTTTGTGACTTTTCTTCATGCTTGAGCAGGCCAAGCCCCACGGTGACGATGATGTACATCCAGCCCCAAAAGGTCAAGTATCCGCCAAGCGAAACAAGGCCTTGGTCCGAAGGCACCGTCCGAATCCACTTGTTGGCAAAGTCGTTTGCATTGAGCGCAAGAAAGACGGTATACGACATGAAGTGGCCAGCCGTCAGCCCGACTGTCTGCGCCGTCGAAGCATAAGACACATTGGCAGGACTCAATAGCGTCAGGGCCCAGCCGTCGACAGCAATGTCCTGCGTCGCGCACATCAAGACCAAGAAGAACCACCAGAGCATGAAGCCCCACACTGTAGGACCTCGAGGCTGGCCCATTGTCTCCATCATCTGCTCAACGTGCGAGCCCAGCCAGAGCATGCCAAATCCGGATACAAACTGTATCGGCACGATCCATGTCTTGCGCCGCCCAATCTTGGGGCTCCACACGGCATCGACAAAGGGGCTCCAAAAGAGCTTGAGCGAGTAAGGATACGACGCCAGGCTAAATGTCCCGATTTGGCCGTACGACAAGTGATTCTTGAGTAAAAAAGGAACCGAGCCCATGGCCAAGCCCATGGGAATTCCTTGTAGAAAGTATAACAGCACCAAGAGGAGAAAGCTCCGTTGGTCTTGCCGCGGCAAATCAAAGAAGCCTTGGCTGCTCTCAGTCGCCGTCTTGGGCACGGGCTGATCGAGAGAAAAGCTTTCGCGTGCCATGTGGTTGGCCGCCAAGTTTACGTCGGGGCCGACGATTTTGCGACGCATTTCGACACCGCTGCTCATCTTGCCATTAGAATTCTTGTCTTTGGCAGAGCGAGGGGTCCGACTGTTGCTGTCGAGCGACTGCGGCCGTCTGGCTCGGGCACCCATATGTGGCTTCCTAAGGGCCAGGCAACGCCTGCTGCGAGTCGCCTGAGGGTCGTGCGACAGCTCGGTAACGAAAAGGAGAAGAGCCGATGGCTATCGATATTTTTGACACGCGTCTCAGGATTGAAATTAAAGAGTGGCACACGACGCGGGCGTAGGTTGACGCGGCTCAAGAGCATGCGAAAAGAGACGGCAAAACACGGATTTTTCAGCCAGGCCGATGAGTCCAACAGGAAGAATACCGTCTTGCATAAGATAATAAAATATTTTGCCAAGACCAAACGAGAGTGGCGGCGCAAAGCAACCGTGGCCTCTAGACAGGACAAGTTGTCGACGTGTCGCAGTCTGACGGGCGCCTCACCACGTAAGGCGTGAGTCAGAGGCTTCTCTAAACAAGGCAGACGGTAACAGGACAAGACAAGTCAATGCTGCAAGTCAATGCTCAGTGACCAAGTTCCGACACAAGCCAGGGCCAGAAATGGCCGCCGTCGAAGCGTTTCGGCCAAAGTTTACGAGAATCTTGTGCCATTATGGATCCGGACCGGGACAACGAGTGCCCATAGTAGTGGGTTATGTAAGCTCCGGCAACGGGGGCGTGTTTGTGTACCTGTACTTGCCGTATGCATCTTGAGCAGCCATCTAAAACGTACATGTACATATATTCCTGTAGTAGTCAGTTAGTAGTACTAGTAGTAGTAGTACATGCACATCTGCAGCTTTGGTTGACGTTGTTTTGGTTGGTGCTTGTCTCGGGCGTTTTCCAAGACAAAGTCTTTCCAAAGCTCTTCGACTTGAACGCGAAGCATGACGCGCCTTTTGCGACATCACCGTCATGTCGACTGCCGCAACCGACGCTGAGTCGCAGCGGCTCGACAGAGAGATTGACAAGCTTCAGGCCCAAGGTAACTCTTTGCAGTAAACCCGCAGTAACCCTAACGCATGAATGGCTGACGGTTATATCATGCGTCTTGGCCAGTGACCCTGCTGCAAAAGGAACTCATTATCCAATGCTCTACTATTCTCTCCTCCGACACGACGCAGTCTGCTCTTGCACAAGACTCATTACGGAGCTCCCCGCCTCTTTTTGTCGCCCAGCAGGACCATGAATCTGGGGCACAGGCAAGGCTGGCCACTCGTGCTGAGCAGCAGCGCGCCTACATGCAGCAATGCGCCTTTCGCTCTGCGATTCCCGTCACGGCCTTTAAAGTGCAGGATCCGGACCCCAACGCCATCAACGGCGGCCATGTGCTTGGTCTGCGCTTTGAGATGATGTCTCGGGGCCAATTCCTGCGCCCATACTATGTCATGCTCAACCGTCCCTTTTCTCAGGCGCCCCGACACCTCTCTGTCCACCGTCACACTCTGCCACCCGCGGTGCCACTTGCTGGACTTGCTGCGCGTCATCTGCCGCCGCCGCCGCCCTATTCGAGGCGCTTTCATGACGGCCAAGACGATGCTCGAGCACAACAGAAACAGGACCTCGACGCCTTTGCCAGAGCCCTGAGAAGGGAACTCATGCGCTACCACAACAGACTGGGCGTAGCAGCAGACCTGCGCAGAAGCCTGGGCTTGCGTGACGGCGCTGCAGCTGCCGACAAGCTCTGGGCAAACTCGGTCATTGAGCTTGGCATTGCAGACATTGGGGCAAAGCAAATCAAGCTCACGTGGGCTGACGAGCGCACCGGCCGCCTCATAATGGATGACGATGGTAATGTCCTCAAGCTTGCCATTTTCGGGCCTCGAGGTCGAGACTGGCAGACAACAAGAGAGCTTCACGGCGCCTACGACAGCATGGATGATGTCGCCCGAAAAATCAAAGAGCAACACCATGCAGTCAGCTTGTAGGCAGCCCAGAAAGCCCTTGCTCTCCAAGTGCCTGCTGCACACGCCTCTGCAGGCAGGCAACAACTTGGCTGACGGCTCATCAACAATGGAGATGAAGAATCAAGAGTGCCCGGATATATTATTACTTGGATGCAACGAGCCAAAGACTAGCCTCACAAATAATAATGACTTGTCCCTTTTTTACAAATTAATCCTGTCCTTGCATCTTAGTGGCTAGCAATTGATACACTGGGTGAGTTTTCCGGTGTTTACAAGGCGCCAAACCCGCCAAGTCGTGTCCAATAATGTCCACCTCGACCGCTATTAAACCATGTGAAGCGAAAAAAAAAGTCTTGATTAACATGTTTAGAGCATGGCGGCGACGAGGCCCAAGGCCACAGCCAAGGCAATGTTGCGGCCGTGGGTAGCAGCAGCTCCGATAGCAGGAGGAGTGGCCACAGGCGAAGTCGTGACAGGAGGAGTCATGACAGCAGAGGTAGCATTGCCTGGGGCAGGAATTGCAGGATTGCCCGGGACAGGGTAGCCAGGCTTGCCAGGCACCACAGGGGCAGTGCCCATGGGGGGCGCAACGGGAGAGCTGGCGCTACCAGAGGGCATGGGATAGCGGCTGGCAGGGGGGCAGCCGGCGCCGCTGCAAGGGGCAGAGGGAGAGGGCTGCTTGCCGGTCGGCGCACTGCTGCTCGAGGCGGCAGGCTGGGATGGCGGGCAGCGGGCGCCTGAGCAGGACATCGACGTAGGCACAGCGCTGGAGACGGGGTAGGTGCTGGTAGGGCAGCCGGCGCCCGTGCAGGGAGTCGACTTGGGCGGCTGGGGGACAGTGGACAGAGTCGAGGCCGAGGGCTTCTGGCTAGAGGCACTGCCGCTGGGCAGAGGGTAGCTCTTGGAGGGGCAGGCAGCGCCGTTGCAGGGCGTCGACACGGGAGGCTGAGGCAGGCCGCCCGTGGCAGTAGGCTTGGCCGAGGGCGTCTGCGTGCCCTTGGCAGGCGCCGACGTGGCTGGCTGGGAGGCGACGGGCACGGGGCAGATGGTAGTGGTTGCGGCAACGCTGACGGTGGTGTGAATGGTGGACTTGCCGGGGCAGTTTGTCACCTCGGGCTTGCAGCTGACGACGGTGCTGACGTGTGTGGCGGTGACGGTGCTCGTGGTCCAGCTGTGCGGCGCCGTGGGCTGGCAGTTGCAAGGGCGCACATAGTGCCAGTCGTCCTGGTCATTGTCGTCGCAGTCGTCCATCTCCACGTTGTGGGGAGGGTGCCACACGTTGCTGCAGCCTTGGGGCGGCGGAGCCTTGGGGCAGCCTTCAGATTCGATGCTGATGCCCAGCGGCAGCATGACATCGAGCCCGACACACACGTCGACATTGACCAGATTGCCCAGGTCAAGGCCGATATCCAGCGGCGCGCGGGCCTCGTGCGCCGAAGCCACAGCCGCGGCAGCCGCAATAATGGCAGACTTCATCGTGGTGATGGTGATGTTTGGAAAAAAGAGGCAAAAGAGTGGACGGGCCCTTGTGTGGCCTATGCAGTCAATCAACAAACGAGTGACAATATCTGGAGCATGCGCTACACAAGCCAAGATGGCTGTCCAGCACGCAGGGCCAGCAGTCCTATTAAATATCACTTTGCTTTGCTGCAGAGCGTGCCCCGACGAGCACCATGCAACAGCCGTGCCCCTGAGGCACCCTTTTGCTCCTCGTCCCCTGAGACGCTGGCCACCCCCACGAGGGGAGTCGAGAGAAATGAGCAAGAGACGCCACCGCTCATGGTTGAAAATGCATTCCAGCCTCGTCTTGAGAGATTTGCCCGTGCAGCATAATTGCCTCGTGCAGCACTGTCCAGCCAGGGGTCCCTTCTTCCTGTCGGTTGGTCCCGGTCCAACGACAAGAACAACAACATGGCAGTCATGACACACACCATGTCCGAGGCGCCTGTGCCTGTGATTCGGCACTGCCTTGTCTGACATGCATTTGGCACTCTGCTCCTTGTTCCGCCAGCCCCCACCGTGGCATTTTGCCATGTATTCGCAGTGTGCGCGTCTCGTGGCTGCTTGACACTTTTTTGTCTGCCATGGGCTCCTTGCCACCAACGATGCCCGGCCATTCAGCAAAAGCCACCAGATCCAGGGCACATCAGGCCACATCAGGCCAGATCAGGGCACATCAGGGCATGGCGGGCTTGGCCTATTGTTGTCGTGTCAAGGCCAACTCCGAGTCGTCTCTTTTTTTAGCAGCAGAGCGGGGGAAGCGCCGCGTCAATTTCCGTTGTGCGCACCTCATCAACTTGTCACAGCGCACTGCGACGCCGCCCGCAGCAGATCCTTGCTCCATGTGGCACCTCACCGCAACAGCAGCACCGCATTAACCGCGGCCTGAATATTGAATAGCGGCTCTATCTCGACCGTCCAACACATTCCTCTTGCTCGGCCAGAATCAAGCTGCAACGCGGCCAGCATTTCTTCGCTAGTGTCTGCCTGGCCGTGTGTGATTTGCTTGATGCCTGCCCAGTGCATCTGGAGCCATGCATGTGCAATTAGCCATGCTCTGCAACGTTGTAACCTCGACATCCTTTATCGGCCCAGTAGTAGTAGTCCTTTGTCACCAAAGCAGCCCAACGCTCTACTTGCATTGGTCGTGCCCACACCATCCGGGGGCATTGCATCGTCATTCTTGCCAAGCTTGCTCATCTCCCTTGGTGCGAGCCAACCAAGAGAGGAGTAGCAGCAGCAGCATCCAAGGTGCAATGTCCTGCTTCGACGCATCATGAGGAGTCGGTCCCTGCACAGTCTAATTCGAGCTTGATATCCGAACCGCCCGCTTCAAACCCATAATTTCACCAATCCAGAACCGCCTTTGCAGCAGCCGTTGCTTCTTGGCTTCCAGTCTCCAATAGCGGGCCCTGGGCGTCTTGATCATCTTGGTTGCTCTCCTCGCCGTCAAAAATGGCCTCGTTTAATCCCCACAGTCTGGCTTGGCTGTCGACGGCAAGTTTCCATTTTTGGATCAAGGGATGAGCGTCTGCGACGTCGGAGAAAAGGGGCTCAGCGCCCGCTTCAGCATGGACTTGGTACTTCCATTGCCCATCCGGCTCCCAGTAAGCTGTATCATAGATGGCTTCTTGGCGAAGCTCATTCCGCGCCTCAGCCAGCAAAGTGCGTACTTGAACAGCGTCTTGATCCTCAAGGCTCTGCACAGCTTCCACGATGCCTTGGAGGATTCCCAGGAGCTGGCCAGCTCGCAGGCCAATGGTGGCTCCCAGGCTGAAGCCCTGGTCGAATCCTTCTTGTATGGTGGCTGCTTTGCCTTGGGCAATGCCCTCGCGGTAACCTGCCGTCGCGTGCTCTGCCTGCAGTCGTCTCATGTCTGAGGGATGAGATTCGCCGTGGTGGTCTGGCGCGTCAGAGTCTGTCTCAAAGACATCGTCAAGAGCGTCAAGCAAATTTTGATTTGCATCACCGCCACCGCCACCACCGGCTCGAGGAGCCAAGCCATCTTGCGCCATTGAGTAGATTGAGTGCACATGCATCGCCTTGCAGCCTCAGTCCAGTGTGTGAGGACCCTTGGTACTGAGATGCCACCGTGAAGCAATGTAATGTTGTGCATGTGTAATTAGTAGTAGTAGTACTAGTAATACAGTATGAGTAGTACTAGTACTACAGTATGAGTAGTACTACTCTACTACTACTACTACTAGAAGTAGGAACGCACGTATTCGGAGTTGTTAATAATGTCTCTGTCAGAGTGGAGTCGTCCACAGTGCTACACCTTGGCAACACCACATCAACTGTCGATGCAATACGAGGCCTCGATTGCTAAACGGGTGCGCTAATGTGCCGGACATTTTGCCATGGTCCATAATCGAGGCCACCGTTACAACCTAGACGAGTTTGCCCTTTAGTAGACGTGGAAAAGCAGCCCGTAGTATAGAGTAGTAGTAGTAGTAGTAGTAGTAGTAGTAGCTGCTCGCCCGTCACGTGCTCGGGACCTCTGGCGACATGCAGCCGCCTCGCTCGTCCTTGGGCCCGTCGCCTCCTCTTTGTCAAACGACATTTGCACTTCACCATGGCCCTCGGCAGGTATTTCCACCAATGACTTGCTGCGGATATATTCCGTCTCCCCGCCCTGGTCTCCAACCAGCCGATAACAGATGGCTCCGAAAATGCCCCCCACCAAGTCTGCTCCGGCACTGCAACTCTACCCACGGCTTACGGCCTTGTTCACATGGAAGCATGTCTCTTGCTCGCTCGAGGCCTTCAGTAGCAAGCGGGGTTGGAGCGTCACATGCGACGTCATGTCATTCCAACGAACATGCTGCTCACATCCCCAGCAGTCTTGCACTAGACAAGACTGTAGAGAGCCAGCACTCGGCGCCCAAGAGCAAAGATGACGAGCACACGTCTGCAGGACAAAATCGCCATTGTGACGGGTGGAGCGTCTGGATTCGGTAAAGGCATCGCAGCCAAGTTTGCATCGGAAGGCGCGACGGTGGTGATTGCAGACATTACTCAAGACGCTGGGCAGGCCGTGGCCGACGAGGTCAAAGGGCTGTTTGTCAAGGCAGACGTGACCAAGCAGGCAGACTGGGAGCGGCTGCTGGCTGAGACGCTCAAGGCCTATGGCAAGGTGGACATTGTCGTCAATAATGCCGGCACGAGCTATATCAACAAGCCGTCAGAGACGGTGGCTGAGCGCGAGTTTGACTTGGTGATGAATGTCAACCTCAAGTCGGTCTACATGTCGACGGCAGTGCTGCTGCCCTACTTTATTGCTCAGGAGCTCCCGGGCTGCTTCATCCAAGTAGCTTCCACGGCAGGCGTGCGGCCTCGGCCGGGCTTGACGTGGTACAACGCCACCAAGGCCGCCGTCATCAACGCCACTCGCACCCTGGCCATTGAGTATGGGCCCAAGCAGATACGCTTCAATGCTGTCTCGCCAAGTGTGGGAATCACGCCCATGTGAGCTCCCTCTTGTTCTTTTTGGATGACTTTGCCAACTTACACGGCGCCAGTACAAATCTCTTTCTGGGAAAACCACCCAGCCAAGAGACGTTGGCGCCCTTTCTCGCCACTATTCCGCTTGGTCGGCCCTCGCAGCCGTCTGATGTGGCCAATGCCTGCTGCTATCTGGCTAGCGATGAGGCCGCCTACATCACCGGAGTCAATCTCGAGGTGGATGGGGGGCGCTGTGCCTAAGTATTAGGAAGACGCTATTCTTAATTTTGTTTATTCAAAATACTCGTCTCCACCCCCCCTTCTGAGCAGCGCAGAGAAGAGCTTCACAAGTCGTAGGGTGAACCAATGACCAACTCTGCCAATGAATCAATCAAATACTAGCTAGCATTTTTGCACATGCGGACAAGTTGATGGTGTATGAAAAAACAAGCTGTCATGACAGCAGCTAAAAAATGGCGAGGCAGTTACAAGGAGAGCTGACTCCGCCCGGCATGTTGAAGGGAGAGCTGGTGAGAAAAAAATCCCAACGGCCCGTGTCGCGACAGATTTGGCTTAGTTGTTCGAGATCGAACAATTCGCCAATTGGAATGCCCATGCCAGCCAACAGACGCTCGTGTAGCGAGACGCTCGGCACCTGGCTGCCATCTTGTCTCTTGTAAGACTTGTTGGCTGGCCACGACTCAAAAGCAACAGCATCGCCGGCAACGGCAGCGAAGCCCTGGTCCCAGATCCAGCGCACCACGTCCTCGCTGCCCTCGACGCCAATATAACTGGGAGCCGTCTCTTGGGCATGGGTCATCTTGTCCTCAATCTTCATGTGGGTGTCCCAATGCTTGACCATGCCACTGCGGATGAGGAGAATGTCGCCACGGCGAAAGGTGATGGCCTCTTGTCTGGCCATGTCCTTGAGCGCTTGCAGGGTAATGGCGTGATTGGAAAAGACGTTGAAGCTGATGCCCATTTTTTCTGCATAGGCAACATAGTCGAGCAAGACGCCTCTGCCGCAGATGCCTTGCTGGGCCCAGTGCTGGATGCCGATGCGGTCATTGGTCCTGTCAATGATTTCTGCTTCTGTGGTGCCGCCGTAAAAGAGGTGCTGGGTCCGTCCGTCGGGCGTGGCAAAGGGAGCGGCAAAGTGGCGCAAGCCGTCCCATTGGGACGACTGCTGGGGGTTGAAAATATAGACGTCATCATAGGCAGCAAGGTCAGGCGTCTTGATGATCAAGTGCTGGATTGATTTGCGGCCAAAGTTTGCGTAGTCGAGCTTCATCATGCTCCAGCTGAGAGAGACGCGGACGCCCGTCTTGATGCAGCTCTTTGCGGCCTCGGCAACAACGTCTGGGGTGAGAAGGGCCAGGCGGCCGAGGCCCTCTTGACGAGAGCCTGGCTCGCCGTTCCAGACGCGCGTCTTGTCGGGCAAAGAGTCATAGGGCACGTCAAGCTGGGATTCGGAGGGCCAGATGGCAGCAGTTGGCTGTTGAGCAGTCATGGCTAAAGTGGTCGCTGAGTGATGCGGCAGACTGATTGAAGAGTGACGAGGCTTGATTTCTGCACTGTCTTGCGTCGAAAAGGCACGTATCAAGCAAGCCTGATGATGCAAGCGGCATGGCAGCAGAGCCGAGGATAAAAAAGGTCAGACGCGGGGCTCGAATGGCACTCGCATTGACTTGCATGTCTGCCCGCCCTTGGGCTCATGGGCAAAAGCCTTGCTGTCTTGGAAGCGTTGCGTCATGTGGCCGAGTGGTTGCATTGGAATGCGCTGCAACACAAAGGGAGGCAAAATCGAGATGGACTAGGGCCTGGAGGGTAGATGGAGCCTGGAGGGTAAAGGCTGGAGGGTAAAGGCTAGAAGGTAGATGGAGGCTGGAGACTAAAAAGACACGGCGGCTGCTGCTCGACAAGTCGCTCTCTCTAGTTGGCAATAGAAGGGGCCTGGAGAATTGCAGCGTGAGCATGGCAGACAAGCTTCCCTTTGAGCTGGCAGACAAGGAGCTGGTGCAGGTCGACTGTCTCATCCACGGCGAGGCAGTAGCGGGCAAGTCGGGGCGGCGGTTCGACTTGGTGGATCCAGCATCGGGCAAGACATGGGCGTCGTGTGCCGAGAGCAGCAGCAGCGACGTCGAGGCGGCGGTGGAGTCGAGCCAGAGGGCCTTTGAGCAATACTCGCGCTGGACGCCTCGCAGACGGGCCGAGTGTCTATGGGCCTGGCACAGGCTGGTGCAGGGCGCCAAGGAGGACCTGGCCAAGCTGCTGGTGTATGAGACGGGCAAGCCGCTGGGCGAGGCGCGGCACGAAGTCGACTATGCCCTGACGTTTGTGTGGTGGTTTGCCGGCGAGGCGGACCGCATCCAGGGCAGCACGATACACTCGTCAACGGCCGGACGGCGCGCCCTCGTCATCAAGCAGCCGCTGGGGGTCACGGCGGGCCTGGTGCCCTGGAACTTTCCCGTGGTGCTGGTGCTTCGCAAGGCGGGCGCCGCCCTGGCTGCCGGCTGCACCATGGTCATCAAGCCGTCGCCCGAGACGTCGCTGACGGGTCTGGCGCTGGGGCGGCTGGCACTGCGAGCCGGCTTCCCGCCTGGCGCCCTCAATGTGCTGCCCACCAGCCGCGAGCAGACGCCAGCCGTGGCCGCGGCGCTGTGCGAGCATCCTCTGGTGCGCCTCGTGTCGCTGACGGGCAGCACGCACGTGGGCAAGATTGTGGCCCAGCTGTGTGCCCGCAACCTCAAGAAGACGACGCTGGAGCTGGGCGGCAACTGTCCCTTCATCATCTTTGACGACGCCAACCTGGACCAGGCCCTCAATCAGCTCATGGCGCTCAAGTGGCGCCATGCCAGCCAGGTCTGCATCACGGCCAACCGCGTCTACGTGCAGCGAGGCGTACACGACGCCTTCCTCGAGGCCCTCGTCCAGCGCACTCAAAAGCTCAAGCTGGGCCACGGCATGGCAAGCGACACCACGCTGGGCCCCCTGACAACGGCCCGCGGGCTCGACAAGGCCGAGATGCTGGCCCAGGATGCGCTGCAAAGGGGCGCCACCATGGCTTGCGGCACCGGCAAGCGCCAAAAGGGCCACGACGGCAGCGACGGCTTCTTCTTCGCCCCCACCATCATGACGGGCGTCGACGACGACATGCTCATGAGCCGCCAGGAAATCTTTGCGCCCCTGCTCGGCCTGTCCCTCTTTGACGACGAGGACGACGTTGTTGCCCGCGCCAACCACACCAGCATGGGCCTCGCCAGCTATGTCTTTACCAAAAACGTCGACCGCCTGTGGCGCATGTTTGACAAGCTCGAGGCCGGCATGATTGGACTGGTGCGTATCCTCTGTCGCCCCTGTCTTGCCCTGTGTCGTCTTGCTGATTGCCTGGCGCGCTGCAGAACACGGGCGGCAGCTCCGCCGCCGAGGCGCCCTTTGGAGGCATCAAGGAGAGCGGCCTGGGCAAGGAGAGCGGCAAGGATGTCGCCGTTGACGAATTCATGATTGCCAAGACGGGCACTCTGACCATTGAGCACCACTGGTAAGCCTTGCTTTGCAAGACAACAACAGCAACAACAACAAGGGCCAGCCCGCCAACCAGATTGGGCTCGAGAAGCCTCCTTGTCCTAGTCGTAGCAGTAGTCTTGCTATTTGAATCCACCAATCGCTTCCTCTTGCTGCTGCTGCTGCTCCTCCTCCTCGCCCCAAATGGCCCCTTTGCATAGGTGGCCCGGCCATTCGGCTCTAGTCACCGACTCTGAGGCCGCAGTGCCGTCTGCCCGGATTGCCGGGTAAGCCAGAGTTGCAGCCCGGCAAGCCTTGACAGGCCGCGTGAAACAATTTTCAAGCCTCAAAATGTCACCCGCTCTGTCCTCTTTTCTTTTCCTGCCTGCTGTGTGGCGTGAAACCGGGAGCGAGCCTCATTCAAAATAGAATCAAACGTCGGATAGCATCCGACTCATCCCACCAACCATGTTGTGTGCGTGCCTTGTGTCCAACCTGAAGCCACTTGGCCCGCCTAGCATCTGCCTGCCTGACCTTGGCCGACAGCTTCAAACAAATAAACCTTGGTGTCACTGTAGCAGCAAGCCCTCTTGCTTCTCCTTTTTCCACTACTATACCCTCGTCTTTTCTACTCGTGTCATGTCGGCCCGTGGCGCCATGTCTTCGACAAACCTTTCTTTCCCTGGCGAGTCATGGCTGACTCGAAGCCACAGGCACATGTAATCCGCATCCTTGCCGGCAGGAGACTGGCGCCCTCGCCCTACATGACCGAGCCAGCGGTTTCGTGGCAGCTCCTGAGCATGGGTTCTCGAGTGCGGAGATGAACTTTTTCTTTTTCTTTTTCTTTTTCTTTTTTTTTTTTTTTTGGTTTGTTGCCTTCACCGACCTTCGCAGTCTAGTGCCCAATAGGGGAGAGAGGGAGGTGACCCGAAGTCAAGCCCCTTCGGTACTCGGGCCGTTGGCTGTGGCCATTGATTCGCTCTCTGGCTCTTGTGCAGTTGCATGTGCAAGTTTCTTTGTCTTGATGCTTCTTGTGCCGCTTCTTGGGCCGCTTCCTGTGCTGCTTCTCGCTCAACTTGTTTGCCCCGAGTCTCATCAACTATAGTGGTTTAACCCATCTGCCATTGGGCAACCGTCTCGCGGCTCTTTCTAGAAGCATTGGGCATTGACGCAGGCCCTGCTCGGCCATGTCGAGGCCCTTTGCCGACCGGGCGGCCGCCCATGGCCATGGGTGCCTGACCAAAGGGCGCTGTCCCTACAAGCCGTCTCCGGTCTCCGAGACGCCGCCATAGCCTCACACCAACCTGACCGACGGCCCATCTTGCGGTCAAGATACAGAGTGACAAGAGATACTTTGTTCCGGCCGCAGGCAAAGTCTCCGGGGCCTCAGCTGAACAAAGCTTTGAAGGCTGGTGCCTGTCATTGTCTCACCACCACACTCGCGCTCGACAGACAGCTCGACAAACATGCTGCTGCGGGTGGAGCAGCAGCCTCCCCTCTCCCTCTTGGGCCCCGTCACAAATTTCAAAGCCCCTCCTAAGGAAAAGAAAAAAATGCACCAAGCGGACCCAAGACGGCCAAGAAAATTTTGCGTAACCCTTTTTGCTTTGCTTCTTTTCCCTGGCACCTTACCTGCCCGTGCCTGTCGGATCCTCTACCCAAGCGAACAAGCCGCTAGAGCAAAGAAAGGAAAAAAAAAAAAAAAAAGAAGCGTGCAGGGGCGTCGATTGAATCAGGGGTATCGCTGACCGTCAAGGATCTATGGCAACAGAAGTATGAGAGCCACGCGAGAGCATGTTGTGCCCCTGGAACAACAGTCTTTTTTTGGGGAGCACAGGATTCACTTTGAGGACCGCACCCGACGGCTTTAAAAGGCCCAGACATCTCCTACAAGTCGTCCGTTTTTCCCTCCAGTGTTCCTGTCATTCAGCCTCGACCGGAAGCAGCAGCCCAAACACTCTGACATAGTCTCCAGTCACATTCTTGCCCTCTGCAAAAGCAATTGTCTCGCCCGTCTTTCCACTTGCTGCATCCCATTTTTTCTCCTTCAAAATAAATAGTCGACGCTCGGCTCAATCCGGTGCGCCGTGTGCAAGACAGCATTTAAAACCATCTCCGTCACACCCTCCTTTATTCTTGTCTTGACCCAGGCCACTAAACATGCCTCGTGGACCGTACGACACGACGGGAGTGGCCAAGCCAAACTGCCCCAAGCCTCCCAAGCCTTCGAGATGCGGCTGAGGCGTCGTCTGGCCAGGCTTATTGTGCAAGGATGCATTAATGACAGGTTGGAAACGCTCGCGTGAGACGCCAGAGAGACGAGGCTAACGCTTCCCCCTAGTCTATATCAAGACGCATATCGACATGCAGATACGCGTCTCGCCGCGTCGCGTCTTTGTCTGCTCTTATATGCGTGCTTTCGACTTGGTGGTGGCGGCGGCGTTTGGGCGAGCAGGCAGGTGGTGTGCTCAATCTAATGTGTGTACTTGTTTTTTTTTTTCTTTAGAAGGATTGTACGGGACACAAGCCCCACGGAAAGTGGTAAGCAGAGGGAAAACAGGGCCGGGCCAGTGAGGAAGCGTCCAAGGCTCTGTTGAGACAATGTCGACTCTCTAGAGGATTACAGCAAGAGTGTTTATAGATTTGGCCATGCTCGTGAGGCTCGCGCCTCTGCATGCGCAGTATACTGACAATATGGCAAAGGTGCGCCCTGTGCAAATCAGTCGTGACATGTGAGCCACGGCGTCTCTGCAAAGCTGTCCATTCAAAGATATTTCTCCCTCGTCTCCCTCAGAGTCCAAGATTGCAGACCAAGACAAAAGGGCTATCCAAGCGTTCCTGTAGCGCCACGGTAGTGCCGTGGTAGTTGCTCCATCTTTTCCCCTCGACTAGGGCTGCGTCTCGGCAGAAGGAACCGATTGTTGAGGAGGGCAGCCTTGGCTGGATGGACGGGGCTTACCAAGACGTTTGCCCGCGACGTTTGCCTAGGACATTGGGCACCCGGCCATGCAGAACCTGATGCAGAACCTGATGCAGAACCCGACGGCTGGGCCCTCGTTTTTGCCTCTTGGCATTGCTGCAGACATCAAGACGGGGCCAAGGACAGTTTCACGCTCTCATCACGTCAAATGGAGAGCTGGGCAGTCTTTGTGCCGCGCGTCACGTGTCCCGGTCTGTTGCGTAGCCATGGGGACCAGTCGAGCCCAAAGGCTGCAACTGCAACACGGCCAGCTCTGCTCATTCGCCAACCTTGCTGCAGGGCCAAGCAGCGATAAGTCGTAGAGTATGGGCCGTATACTACTATGCCGTCGCCTGGGCTATGAGTCTCAGTTTCGGGCGTCGTTTGGGCGTGGCTTGTTGTCGAGGCTTGGCTTTAGATGGAAGCCTGGTTGCGCCGCGATGCGACAGGTCCATTGCCCGAGTTGAAGTTGCGGCCATGGGAGTGTCTGTCGTGGGCCTCTGCCATGATGGGTGTTGGCTGCTGTGCTGGGGGGATGCAATCAGCGAGTCTGCGGCGTCTTTGCTGCACGGCCTGGAGGAGTGGATTAGTCAGGTTTGTTATCAATGAGCTCTGAGACTGCAGACGCCAACAGGTAGAGGAGTAGAACAAGGTAGTAGCTAGTAGTAGTAGTAGTGGCATGTACTACTAGACTAGCACTACTGTTGCTATTAGCATTACTGCTACTACTACTGCTACTACTACTACTACTAACTACTACTACTACTACTATCCACGCATCGTCATTTCACATGGAGCCAAACATGGCGCCGCTTGCTCGCCATGCACCACTGACTGTATGGCGGCTGACGTGCATTTTGCGTCCCAGACCCCTGGCCGGGTTGGACAAAGGCAGGGCAAGAAAAAGAAAATAACAGGACTCCCTCTCGAGACATTGTGAAGGACGGCAAGCCGCGGCTCTTGAGCAACTACCGAGTACAGTAGTACTGTGAGTACCTTTGCTTGGCGCGGGCTTGTCTCGCGGGTCTGCATCCGGTCCTACACATGAACATGCACGACAGACAAGAGACGACAAGAGCCATGGCAATGGGCCGAGGGCAAGACGCTTGGTTGGAGGCGACAGGACACGGCCTGCCATGGCAAACGAGGCTCAAGTGCAAATGGCGGCCCCCCTTGCCAGCAATCAATGTAAAAAGGCGCTCGCAGAATGCAGCATGCCGAGGGCGGCGGCTCGAGGTCTGGGTGCCGGCAGCCAAGACTGCATGATATTTGTTTTCCATGCTTTTATCTATTTTGCAGCGCACAGCATCTCTGACAGAGGAAACCACTACTAGCACCACACGGCCGCTACAGTGGCAACAAGACGCCCTACTCGATTCGACACAGCCGCTGCGTGGCGTCTTGACGCAGTGGCAATGGGCCGCGGCAACTCGACCAATGCTTTGCATCTCCCCCAGCTTGCATCATGGACCCAGAAGCCTCGTCTTGCAAACCCCAGAGCTACCTTGTGCAAACCCCAGCCTTCGCAACAGATTCTGCAGGCCACCCGCCAAGCTTGCAACGGCCAACAGGCCCCCCGGCCAGCCAACAAGATTTTGCCCCAAGACGCCAGCAAATTCACTCTGACAGCTGCCGTGTCGTGCGCCATGCGAGTGGGTGCAGACAGACCTTCATATCGCCTCGACGGCTACGTGGTATTATTGCAGCCCTCTCCCCTTGCCCTCGGCCACCCCTGCATCATCAAAGGCTCCAGGGGCTCCGCCGCCGCTGCTCGCCTCGGCCTCGCCAATGTCCTTGCGCCTTTTGCGCCTTTTTCGACAGAAGACACACAGACGCATGCTCCATGTTGGTGCCGGCCCCGTGGCATTGTACATATCTGTACCACCCATACCATTGCTGGAAACGGTAGCCGCCATTCGACTCTGGCCATGCTCTCTGCATCCGCTCTATACAACTTCGCACAGTAGCACCCTCCATGCATCCAGTGTGCCGCACATGTAGCAGATGATGATATTGGTCAGGGGCCCCCGTATGCTTCTCGATCCATGCCTTGGACTTTCAGGCTCGTTTGGCCATCCCCCTCCCATGCCTTGATGTTGCTCAGGAGCCCCTCCCCCCCCTCTTCATTGCTGGAGTTCGTGGCCAACAAATGACGAGGGCTGATCTGCAATCCTTTCTGGCATACTTGTATCAGCCCACGTCTCCTTCTCTTGTCCCTCGGCTGCCTTTTCCTGCTTTTGGTCGTGCTCGACTACCTCTCAAGACACATCTCCTTGAGTTGCTCTCTCCCCTCTCAGCTTCGACCTACGCCATGGCGGCTCGTGACATCATTGTGGATTTGACCTGGAGCCAGCTCGTCTGCTTCATTGCGTCTCTCTGGCTCATATATGCCCTTGGCTTGTCCGTCTCCAGGCTCTGGCTGAGCCCCATATCCCACATTCCCGGCCCCAGACTGGCCGCCCTGACCCAGTTCTACGAGTTTTACTACGACGTCGTGCTTGGCGGCCAGTACACCTTCAAGATTGGCGACTTGCACCGGCAATACGGTCCAGTTGTCCGCATCAATCCATGGGAGGTGCACGTCCTAGACCCAGACTTCCACGCAGACCTGTACGGCAGCTCAATTAAACCACGTAATAAATGGACTTTTTATGCCAAGCAGGTACAATCAAGAGCTTCGGGCTGCAAGCAAAGGGCAATGGCTAACTGATTGTCCTCGTGTAGTTTGGTGCTCCTTGTGCGTCGGCCTCGTTGTGTGCCCCTTGTGCTGGCTAACTTTTGGCCTCAAAAAGACAGTTCCCTGGCCACCATTGACCACTACCATCACAAACTTCGACGCAATGCCTTGAATCACTTCTTCTCCACCCAGAGCGTGCGCAAGCTCCAGCCGGTACTCGAGGAGCGTGTCAATGTGCTCCTCGATGCACTGGTTCGCTATGCTAGCAAACAGAGCGGCCGACCACTAAACATCATGTACCCCTTCTCTGCCTTTTCCAACGGTACAGCTGCACCGGGTGCCCCTTGCCCCCTTGCCCAGTGCTAAGCCTCGATGCAGATGTCATCAATGAATACGCGTTTGCGCGGTGCGGTCACTTGAGTAAGGTCTCTTTGTCACGCCACACAAGCCTGAGCATGCCACTTACACGCTTGCTAGTTGAAAAGCACGACTTTGGTGCCCAAGTGACAGACAACCTGCTGCAAGGCACACACATGGGCGTCTTTGTCAAGCACGCAAACTGGGCCCTGAGCCTTGTCAACAGCCTTCCAGAGTCCCTGTCCGGCCGCTGGATTCCCGGTGCGTGGGGCACGTGATGCATGACATGGCAGCAATTGATACTGACCAGGCTCTGCACAAAAGGCTGGGGCGGCTTCCTGGAGATGAAGAAGGACATTGTCGGCCAGATTAACGAAATCCAAGAGGCTGAGCATACGGACAAGTGGCAGCTGGATGCCAGTCATGCAACCATTTTCCACGAGCTGCTGTCGTCGCCCTTGCTGCCGGCCGAGGAAAAGACACCGGAGCGGCTAGCCCAAGAAGGACAAATCTTGGTGCAAGGAGGGACGCTGACGTCGGCGTGGACTTTGACCATGGCGGCCTTTCATCTGATTCACCGGCCTGAGACGCTACGCAAGCTGCGCGACGAGCTGTTCGAGGCCATTCCCAACCCGGACGAGGTGGTGCCGTTGGCCAAGCTCGAGAGCCTCCCGTATCTGCGAGCCGTCGTCAAGGAGGCCCTCAGGCACAACATTGGCACTAGCGGGCGGCTGCCGCGTATCGCGCCCGACGAGACGCTTGTGTGCAAGGACGCCAAGACGGGCAAGTCGTGGAGCTTGCCGCCAGGCACCGTGGTCAGCATGAGCCCATACCACGTCGTCATGAACGAGCAACACTTTTCCGACCCGCTTGGCTTCCACCCAGAGCGGTGGCTGAGCAGCGAGGGCGAGACGCTCGACAGGCACCTGCACATTTTTGGTGGCGGTACGCGCATCTGTCTTGGCATGGCCCTGGCCTATGGCGAGCTGTATCTGCTGCTTGCCAAGTTGTTCCGGCGCTGGGGAGGCGGTGGCACCGTCAACGGAAGCGACCAGGGCGATCGTCGGCCGGGCGACATTGGCGTCCTCAAGATATATGAGAGCACGCCCAAAGACTGTCAGATGGCGTCGGATTATTTTGTGCCCATTCCGTACAAGGTTTGTCTCGTCCACATCGTCTCCGTGGCCACGTCGGCGCTAATCATGGCATGGCGAATGCAATAGGGCAGCAAGGGGCTTCGATTTGTGCTCGAGACCAACTGATGGGGCGGGAGGCGGACAGTGGGAGTGAAAGCGGGAGCAAAAGGCTGAGAGAGGCGAGGGAGGAATAGAGGGAGAGAGGGTATAGAAGGAGAGGAGAGACGGGGGTGGGTGGGCGAGGGAGTGTGCCACGTACATACCTATCTACCTGCTATATGCATATACATACCTAGTAGCTAAGGAGGACTCTGAAACTGCGTGGCTCAATTTCATGCAGCGCCAGTCATCACGGTCGGGGGTTGTTGGCCTCGTTGATGCTTTCTTTTCTCTCCCCTTTTTCTTTTTTTTCTTCTTCTCTTTGCTTCTGTTCTATCCATTCATGACATGATTCAAAAGACAGCAAAGAAGACTTTTACTTGCTCTTGTCTGCTTCAGCTTGGTTTCTGCAAGTCGTTGCTCCGACTGGTTGGATGGCTTAATAAACCATGGTTCTCAACATATAGTAGTACTACTAGTAGTAGTAGTAGTACCAGTACTATCAACACGGTATAGGGCTTGGGTGGGCACGGGATGAGCCTTCTTGGCATCCGTCATGCAAGCGCTTAGATATGTCACTAGGTTGAATCTGCAGCGCTAAGTAGCGACAATTAGAGGTCTGACGGGCTTCAATCTCTGCAACCCTCACCGTCTAAATCGCCCAGGCAGAGAGACTTGGGAGCTCGACTCTGTCGTCATAATCCAATCATTTGCTCAGAGCCTCCGCCGTCCAAGACCTGCCTCACTGCAGACGCAGCCCCAACGGCCGCTCATTGTCATTGGTGCGCCGACGAGCTGCCATGGCTGCCGTTGACGCTGCTACGAGGAAACGCGTCCTTCGCGTCATTGTTATTTCTCTCCTACTTGATCTGGTAGCTCCATCCTGTCGCATTGCCCCTTGAATGTCGTCTTCAGTGACTGACGGCAGTCTCTAGATTTCCTTCACCTTTATCCTTCCCCTATTCCCCAAGCTGCTCGAGTTTTACCGGGATCATGAGGCACTCGCACGGCTCGACACAGCCCCTCCAACTCTACTCCAGCGCGTGCTTGCCGGCCTGAACCGCTACAAGGCGGCTTTTTCGCGCCCAATCGATTCGCGCCATGACATTGTTCTCCTTGGTGGAGCCATGGGCTCGCTCTTCTCGTGCGTTGTTGCCCACAAACCAAACGCTTCGCTTCGCGCTTCTAACCCACGCAGTCTTCTTCAAGCCATCGCCTCGCCCGTCATCGGCCGTCTCTCGGATGCATATGGTCGCCGCGTTGCTCTTCTCGTCTCCATGCTGGGCAACATCATGTCGGTGCTGCTATGGGTGGTGGCCATTGACTTCCGTACCTTTGTTGCCAGCCGAGTCGTGGGTGGCCTCTCAGAGGGGAACATACAGATTGCGACAGCCATTGCCAGTGACATTTCGGACGAGGCCTCTCGCGGCTCTACAATGGCCGTCATCGGCGCCTGTTTCTGCGTTGCCTTTACCTTTGGCCCTGCTCTTGGTGCCTGGCTGAGTAGCATCTCCATGGTGGCTGCCAACCCTTTTGCTGCAGCTGCCGGCTTCAGCTTGACTCTCATCGTCGTCGAGACCATCTATCTATACCTTCGGCTCCCTGAGACTTTGCCATCTATTACAGGCGCCGGCCGCCCCAAATACAAACTGAACAAGGCAAACACCAGCTCCAACCGAGTCAAAACAGTAGACCGAGCAAACTCTCAACTCCTGCTTTGTACTGTCAACTTTTTGTTCCTCTTCTTCTTCTCAGGCATGGAGAGCTCGCTTTCCTTCATGACATACGACTTATTCAGCTTTACTTCTGCTAGCAACGGAAGGCTTTTGGGCTTCATTGGCCTGGTGGCATCCATTCTCCAGGGCGGCATCACCCGTAGGCTGGCTCCTCTGTTTTCAGTCCGCCTTGGGGTAGCAGCATGCCTGGTCTCTTTTCTTCTGCTTGGCCGCATCAATACCGTGGGCGGACTGTATGCGGCTGCAACGTGCCTAGCCGTCACGTCGGCTACAGTGGTTACTGGTCTCAATGCTCTTGGCAGCCTCGACGCACCCGACAGTGAGCACGGCAGCGAATTGGGAGTCTTGCGAAGCTGGGGCCAGCTGGGGCGAGGACTCGGACCCATATTCTTCACCACCATCTACTGGTGGGCCGGCCGCCAATATGCCTACGGCGTGGGAGCAGCTGGAGTGTCAATAGTGGCCTTGGCAGTGATGCTGGGGCTCAAAGCCCCAAAAGCACCCATTACGGAGACAAGGAAGAAGCAATGAAGCAGTTGACGCGCCGTCGACTTTTGAATCATGGCGAGGCATCTGGATTGTTGTATATTGAGGGTTTGGGGCAAAAGTCCCAAAGATATATACTCTGTGTCGTTTTGGATTTGTACTACACTAAATGCATCTGTACATGTACGCATGGCTATATTCGGCACGGTTCATCTATGCTTGGACAAGTCGGCTTTCTCATAGTGTTATGCTGTATGCCCGACATTGGGTTTACAAGATGGCGAGAGGTGAAGTGCAATGTCGAGAGCGTGTTGCAGGCTTCATGGTGGTGGACCTGCCATGTTGCATCCATGACGAGGGCAAGCAGATATCGGGGAATATTTGCCATTGGACAACAATCGGATATCCTTTTCGAGGAGAAAAGGGCGCTGGTGTTTTCTCGACCGCCGAGGGCTGTGGACAGGCCCAAGGCACAGTAGAGGTCGAATGCGACGCTGGCAGCATTGTACCGGATTGGGCGCCTCATCTTGTCGGTTGGTCCAACAGCAGGATTGTTTCGTCAGGACGCCAGCCTGCAACCAGTGCCCGCATAATGTGTGACTGTGCTCTCCCGCTGCCACCGTTGACTCACTAGTCGGGCTGTGGCGGGTCGGGCATGATGACTTCATGCGTCAGGCAAAAGTCCAGACCGCAAAGTGCCTGCTGATGGCTGCCAGACCTCATGCGCGTCTACTCAAAGCCCAACATGTTGAGAAATGCAGGAATCAATGAGTCAAGTAATTGCCACAAGCCTGATTGACGGCTTGGTGCTCTCGTCTGCATCCTGCTATACTCACATCTTAGCCTTTGCAGCTAGCGGCAGGCTTACGTAGGTGGGCCCATTCGGCAGCTTGACGCGGCCCATGATTGGCTCGTCAGCGCCCTCTGGAAAAAACTTACTGCGCATGCGATGACTGGTGGGCAGAAAAAAACACAAGCGGCACGTTAGGGCTAGGCGGTCACAGCTGCCCCTCTGGTTGCCCCGCGCAGTGCCAGCAGCACCCACCCCACCTCGTCCACCTGGGGCCTTTTAAAACTCCTCCGCCCACCAGCACTTTGCGAAATTTTCTCCCTTTCTGCTCTTCGTCTCGCATACCCGGTTCAAGCATCCGACCTGCGATTTTTGTACGTCGGC
Source organism: Ophiocordyceps australis (assembly GCA_002591415.1). Taxonomy (NCBI): domain Eukaryota; kingdom Fungi; phylum Ascomycota; class Sordariomycetes; order Hypocreales; family Ophiocordycipitaceae; genus Ophiocordyceps; species Ophiocordyceps australis. The sequence goes on along the minus strand of NJET01000008.1, from coordinate 28,761 downwards.
CTCGCGCTTTCTCCAACCCTCCATAGCTCGTCGCTCTAATGCTAACCCTTTTATTCTCGACAGTCAAACCTCGTCAAGTAATCCACACGACTCAAACTTCGTCAAATCAACACCGTCAAAATGGGGTATGTTGTACCCATTTCGACGCCATCGTCGATTCAAGATACTGACTCTGCCATAGTAAGGAGGAAAAGATTCACATCAACGTGGTCGTCATTGTATGTATTTGCCTCTTTCCTGCCACTGTCATCTGTCCAACTAACCAATTTTCTAGGGGTGTGTACTCTTCATATCGTCCTAAGGGAAAGCCTCAGTCGGATTTCCATGTACTGACGTTGTCGCCAGCCACGTCGACTCCGGCAAGTCGACCACTGTGAGTTTTAATCATTCACGATTGGCTGCCCACTGCCTCAACGCGGGCTGGCTCGAGCTCTCACGCTAACCATGTGTAGACCGGCCATCTCATCTACCAGTGCGGTGGTATCGACAAGCGTACCATTGAGAAGTTTGAGAAGGTACGCTTTTTCTGTCATATCTCTTTACCAGACCTTGCGCGGCTTGCGCTGCCCGCGATCTGCGCGCTGCCTTACCCCTCCTTTTACCCTGGTAAAATTTTCACGCCGCACACTGCATGGGCCAAGTGGGGCATATACCCCGCTACAAAGCTCCGAATCGCCATCACACTGTCACTGTCGCCGCCAATGTCTCACAGTACATTGCTGACTAGGTGCTTTAGGAAGCCGCTGAGCTCGGCAAGGGTTCATTCAAGTACGCGTGGGTTCTTGACAAGCTCAAGGCCGAGCGTGAGCGTGGCATTACCATCGATATTGCCTTGTGGAAGTTTGAAACTCCCAAGTACTATGTCACTGTCATTGGTATGTGCAATTCGTTCTCTATGCTTGGGAGAGACAAAGCCGTTGTTGACAAGACGCATGACAGACGCTCCTGGCCACCGTGATTTCATCAAGAACATGATCACTGGTACCTCCCAGGCCGACTGCGCCATTCTCATCATCGCTGCCGGCACTGGTGAGTTTGAGGCTGGTATCTCCAAGGATGGCCAGACTCGTGAGCATGCTCTGCTCGCCTACACCCTGGGTGTTAAACAGCTTATTGTCGCCATCAACAAGATGGACACCACCAAGTGGTCCGAGGCCCGTTACCAGGAAATCATCAAGGAGACGTCCAACTTCATCAAGAAGGTCGGCTACAACCCCAAGACGGTTCCTTTTGTCCCCATTTCTGGCTTCAATGGCGACAACATGCTCGCCCCCTCAACCAACTGCCCCTGGTACAAGGGTTGGGAGAAGGAGACCAAGGGTGGCAAGACCACTGGCAAGACGTTGCTCGAGGCCATTGATGCCATCGAGCCCCCCAAGCGCCCCACTGACAAGCCCCTCCGCCTTCCCCTTCAGGATGTCTACAAGATTGGCGGTATCGGCACTGTCCCCGTCGGTCGTATTGAAACTGGTATTATCAAGCCCGGCATGGTTGTAACCTTTGCTCCCTCCAATGTCACCACTGAAGTCAAGTCTGTCGAAATGCACCACGAGCAGCTGACGGAGGGTGTTCCGGGCGACAATGTTGGATTCAACGTGAAGAACGTCTCCGTTAAGGAAATTCGCCGTGGAAACGTCGCTGGTGACTCCAAGAACGACCCACCTCAGGGATGCGCTTCGTTCGATGCCCAGGTCATCGTTCTTAACCACCCCGGTCAAGTTGGCGCTGGCTACGCCCCTGTTCTCGACTGCCACACCGCCCACATTGCCTGCAAGTTTGCCGAGATCAAGGAGAAGATCGACCGCCGTACTGGCAAGGCTGTCGAGAGTGCACCCAAATTCATCAAGTCTGGTGACTCTGCCATTGTCAAGATGGTTCCCTCGAAGCCCATGTGCGTCGAGGCCTTCACTGACTATCCTCCTCTGGGCCGCTTCGCCGTCCGTGACATGCGTCAGACCGTTGCCGTCGGTGTCATCAAGTCTGTTGAGAAGACGACTGGTGGAACTGGCAAGGTGACCAAGTCTGCTGCTAAGGCGTCCAAGAAATAAGAAGTCGTTGTCATCGGCTGAAGAGCTTTGGACGTGAAATGTAACATCACGCATTTGCTCACGTCTACGACGAAACGATCTACTTACTGGTATGGATGAGCACTCGGCTTTGTCTCGGAGCACATAATGAGAGTATGGGATTTGGGTTTCTGCGTCGGGACTTCTCTCATGATGTGCTTTACACAGAAAATTAGAGTCTAGAAGTGGTTTTGTGAAGCTTGTTGACATATCTGCTCTAGTGAAAGGCTTTTTTGGTACCTTGTCGTAAGTTGTACTCCATTTATTCCACTGGTACAAAGGATCTTCATTTTTTTTTGGTGACACAGGTACGCACGAGTTGAGCCAAAACGATTGACATGTATACATAACCATTTCCCAAACCCCAAATCTCGACTTTTGCAGGCGTGAAACCGGAACAAAGACGTGAAAGGCGCAATTCGATGACAAATTAACAGTTGGTTGGTCTTCACCCGCCTGCCGTTCCCCCATTGCCCTTGTTGATCCAGCCCATGGTCATAGCTGTCCACAGATCATGGAACTCGGGCTCTTCTGCGCCCGCTCCTGGTGGTGAGAAATGAATGACGGCGTCTTGCAGAAGCGTATTTCCGTAAGGGTCATCCCAGAGGGTAAGACACTGATCCAAACTGCCGTCAAACATGGGGCAAGCCGATTCCTTTTGGGTTGTTTCCGTGTCGTCTGATTTGGAGGTAGTATGTATTTCGCGTAGACGGCTATCGTACTTTTCTTTGACAACACCAAGGACGACGCGGCTTGCAGACAAGACGTCGACCTTTTTCGAGGCCGCTGTCAAGTCCGTGTCGCATATCATGCGGGCAAGGAAATCTCCGAATCGCAGCTGTGAACGTGTCCAGGCGGTATCGTAGTCGGGACAGCCGACAATGGCAAAGGACATGCGCAGGGCAAAAATTGTAGTGATGATGAGACGCGCCCAATCGTGCAAGGTGAAGCACATAAAGGTAGCTTCATCAAGATTTGACAGGGTGTCGAGCAGAACCTTGAGTTTGGGGGCGCAGGCGTAGAGTCTGGACGGTGATAATGGCAACACTTTACTTGGTAATGGCTTAGTGCGCGTGGCACGTGGAAGCTTCATAAGGGGTCCTCCCTCGAAATAGACGTCGAGTAGCTGAATGAGCGTTTTGACGGGAACTATAGCAGTCAAGTCAGCCCATGTAGTGGGCAATTTGAACAGCAAAACGGGGCATACCGGCTAGTGCGACAAGGGGTGTAATTCTGGCCTTGAATTCTTGGAATTGAACAGAGAGGCCTGAAAGGAGTAATTGACGGTCTTGCATGGACTGTCCATTACGCTCGTGAATGACCTCTGTTGCGTCGTGAAGTGTGTATGCTAGCCGCACCAATGTGGCAAGCAGCAAATCGCCTTCATGTCGATTATTGCGCTGAAGGATTTCGCAGCAAGTTGCTGTCCAGGGCGTATAGTGGCAGCGCACCCCGCCTCTTCCTTTCCAAGCTCCAAAAAAGCTGCCAAGCCTTATTAGTTTTATTTTTTTCTGGGAATAGAAGATAGAGAATTGAACGTTTAGATTCCTGCTTACGTGGAGACAATATAAGAGTAGCCGAGGTATGCTCTTATGCCATCAAGCTGCTCTTCAGTCATGTCAGCTTCAGCCGATTGATCCGGAGCGGCGCTCTCTTGGTCGAGCCCGAGATCGCATATCAACTCCAAGGCCATGCTCAGATAATTGAAAGCTTGCTTGTTTTTGGGCCTAAGATGAAAGGGATACCTGGAAGCCATGAGCATGGGATTTGAGAGGGGGGAGGGGCCAAGTTGGAATAGATTACCAGGCGCAGTAAACGAGAATGCCCTGCAAGAGCTCCAGGCTTCTCTCACCGCCAGCCACATACTTGAGGCCAAGTACTTTTCGAAACTCGTCGTCATACAGAGTATGTCCTTGCAGAGTCTTGGAGCCGGAAGCAGCGGCGAGGATTGCTAGTAGTAGAAAGGGGCGTGTGGCGGCCAGATGCGGAATGGAAAAATCACGAGGCAGGGTAATGCAGGGGAAAAATTGAACCATGGAGCGAAAGGAGGAGAGAAGCGATTCGGCCGAGGCCAGGTTGAATAAGGGTCGGCCTTGGAGATCGTGGAGCATCTGTTGCGACTGTGAAGGCGACGACATGGAGGAAGCGGGCCGAGCGGCATGCTGAGCAAGCTGCTCCATGTTGGGAGGGGCAGCGGCATTGAGGCCGGTGGGTAGGATCTTTTCGAGAACAGCCTTGTGAGTGTCGCGCAGCGTCTCAAAGTTGCCATCGATTTGGGGACGCTCGGGCACGGCAAAGTCGATGCTAAAGGTGCTTGACAGGGGCAGTGGCGACGATGTCGACGGCAGGCTATCGCTGTCCTGGACGCTGGAGAAGAGGTAAGCAGCCCGACAGGCAAAGGCTGGCCAAGGAGGCATACAGTCGGGATTTGCGGGAGCGTCGGACGCGCGGGCCGGATCTCGAGATGCATTCTATCTTTGAGGCCAAACATCTTGAGCGCCCCCCTCCAGGGTCAGCCGGAGCAAGTCCAAGGCGACGAGACAGTCAGAGGAAAAGTACTTTTGGCATACGCCTGGCCTTTCGCTAGGGCGGCAGCGAATCTTGGTTGTTCGGCACGCCTCGCATGCTGCCGGGACGCGTTTGCGCGCATCGGTGGCGCTGTATCCGTCAGGCATCATGAATGGATGGTGCCGGTCAGGACCATGGCTGGCATGGCCACGATGACGCCAGACAAGTCTTGAGACGAACGGCACTAGCTGGTCAAGGGGTCGAGGGGCCCATCGGACTTCGGAAGCCCTGGATCCTGACGCTTGGATACTATGGCTAGCAGTGGCCATCAACAACGACTTGGGACATAGCCGGAGTCCTTCGGAAGCTGGCGCTTCTGGCGTCTAGCAACTACTTTGTGTGTGGCTCCGACTGTTGCTGTCCCGCGGCATTACAAAGTCTTTGCACACAAAAAACGCTAGCTGCCGTCTTCTCCATGCCTTTGGCCTTGTCCTGCAACTTGCATACTCGTCAAGACTATTTGTCCTCTTGCCCAAACGCTTTGTCAGTCCAACGCCCCTATTTCTGCATGTAATTACTACTACTACTACTACTACTACTAGTAACTACTAGTAGTACTGCTAATACTACTCTACATGTACCCCATATTAATAGTACTAACATGCTATAGTACCTACCAGAGCGACCTGATGCGCCAGACAAATCCCTCATCCAGTACTAGCACTACCAACGTGGTATTGATACTCCAATAGCAGTCATAGCCATCTAGTAGTAGTACTGTAGTACTAGTAGTAGTAGTCACTACTACTAACTACTAGTATCACATCACCCTCACCACCAAGCCCGCTTGCTAGTCTACTCTACGCGGGCCATCTTAAGTCCCGGATTCATCTGCTCCAGCAAAGCCTGCACCGTGTCCTCGGTCCACGCCACCAACAGCTCCAAAGCGTTTCCAGCCGCCGTCGATTTCCCGTGCCGATTCTGACGATGGTCCGAGATGTTGGCCTCGGCGCAGCGGTCCGAGCAGTAGAGCGCCATGTGCTTTAGTTCCAGGCATTCTCGGCACAGTGCCGTCCTGCTTGTTCCGTCCTCCATAACCTCGTCCTCGTCGCGTAGCTGCACGCACTTGTCGCCAGCTTCGCAGTTGTGAGCTGCTACCACGTGGTCCTTCTGCTCAAGTCATCAGCCTTTACCTTGCCTCCAGGGCGCAGCTCGGTAAAAAAAAAAAGCATACATGGCCCTTGAGGAAACATTCTTCTCCACAGTAGACTGTCATGTTGGCAGTACCACCCATCTGCGCAGTTACCTGGCACAGAGAGCATGAGAGAACCTCGTTAGGTCCCACTTGGCTCTTGCACACCTGGCAAGGCGGGAGGTTATATAGAATCTCCGTCGCAACTGGGCCTTGTTTCGAAGCCATGCGGCTCTTGGCCTGCATCTTGTCCCGTTCAAAGGCCGTCTTTGCGCGTCGCAGCTCGTCCAGTCGTTGCTGATGCACTTCTCGCTGTGGCTGCGTGCTCTTGTTTTCCTCCATGTTCGATTCAATCCTGTCAATGACTTGCTCTAGCGTCATGCCCTCGGTTGCCCGATACTCGTCTAGATACTTCTGTGCACCCTCAATAATGGCCCCAGAGTCCTTGTTGAAGAAAAATTCATCCGCACAGAGTGCCTTGAGCCCATCAACTTGGGCTGCAGCAGCAGATGCTCTTTCTGCAAAGTTTTCAACACTCGACGGCCAACCTGGGGGCTGTCCAACACCCTCGAGCATCATCTTGACCAATTGCTCCCGAGAGCGATCCGGATCGTCCAACATGCTCCTCAATTCGTCGCGGTTGGAGGCTGAGCCCGATGCCGTCATGAAAGCAGGGTACTTGCGCAGCACCCAGCGGTACCACGCCTCTTTTTCTGACTCAATCCTTGACTCGATGGAGAGTAGGTTTCTTTTTCCATCTTTTGCATCCTGGAATAAGCCGTCGAGCTCGTGCAGAAAGGCCTTTCTCTGCGTGAACCATTCGCGCTCTTGGCTTTCTATGTATCGCCCGCGTATCTCGTCTAGCACCTTGGCATAGCACGATTGGCAGTCTGTCGTGTGTGGTTTACCGCAATTATTGGTGCATGCGCTCTTGATGTCCTCTATCCGTTGTGAGCATAACCGTCTTTGGTTTTTAGCTGCATTCAGCTCGGTCCAGTGCTCGGGCATGACATGTGTCGAAGGAGACGCCATTTTGGGGAGTAGGTAGGGGCCCTTCTCAATCAAGACGGCAACTCAAAAACCTCTTTTAATGCTCATATTGCCGTCAAAGACTTAAACAAGCACACAGGCACATTCTTGAGTTGCTGGCAAGAGGTGTTGATTAAATATTCGAGCTGCAACGCAATAGAGATGGTGTTCAAGACAATGAAAATGCCTATCTTCTTCAGTCTAGTCACATTGAATACTAGAGTAGGAGTACCTACCCTGAAGACTCGTTACGCAGAGATACTGTACCGCCTTCTATCGGCAGCATGCCAGCCGACATTCAGCCGATACGCCAGGACGGCCTTGGTTTTTTTTATCTGGTGGCCACACTGGTAGAATATTTGCCCACCGGTAATAGGTTTTGAAACTTGTCTGCGAGATGGTCCGTCTTATACTCCTTTCTCTGAAGCGACTTCCTATATTGACGCTTGCCTGTTAGGCCGATAAGCTGCGGAACCAGCAAGAACTCGAACGCTTGCAGGCCAAATACGTTGGAACAGGTCATCCCGACACTACAAGCTGGGAATGGAAGACCAACATCCAGCGCGACACGTTTGCCTCCATTGTGGGCCATCGGCCCCTTCTAAGTTACGTCTCCATTGCTGAAAACGAGCCCATTACCAAAGTGCGTGCTCAGCTTATTCGAGTACGTGCTTGCATAGGATATCTATTGTCGCTCTCTGTATGCTGCCCACCAGCTGATTACCTCATAGAAAATGGTCCAACCTTGCGGTCCTCCGCCGCCTCGAGAAGGGGATTGAATCATGGCTTGAAACTGACCTTAATATGGACTACAATCAAACGACGATATTTTATTTCGAAACGGCGGTAAAAGAAACACTTGTTTTACATAAGTTTAGAGTATAAATTACGGCTTCACGAAGCAACACACGGCACGCTTTGTTCGGTTTGGCTTGCAACAGCTGTTCGCTTGCGACAGTTCAACGTACCTCACACTGGGCACACTCAATTTTCCACATCTCCCTGCATCTCACAGTCGTTACCATCTCCATCCTCGCCTCCGCCTCTGTCTCCGTCTTGCCCTTCCGTGGCGGCTCTGGGTTTGATTCCCAGGCTTGAGTGAAGTTTTCTTTCCATGTCGTCCCCCCAATCGCCATATACTTCTCGCACCATACCCATAACGCCGTCGAGACCAACTTCTTCTTTTCCCCGCGGTCCAACGTACCAATTTATATTTTGCTCCCCATCTTGGCCGATGGGCGGCCGTTCTACCTTTCTCATGACATAGCCATGCTTTTCCATCCTCTTGAGAGTTGTTTCTGTCTTTTCACCTGAAACATTTTGATCGGCATTTAGCCGCATGAGATATCTCTTGAGCTTCTGGTCGGTTAGTTCGCCACCATTGAGCCATATCACAGAGACGACTAGGGTATAGAATGCGATATACGTAGCCTCGTCGCCTGCGCTTGGCGCCTTGGACGGCTCAAGAATGCTAGCACTGCGTAGCGACTCTGGCAGGGTCGAGGACAATATATAGGCTCCTGAACCAGTCTTGACTTGAGAATTTGACTTCATTGCTGTATGTAGTTAGTATAGCTTCAGTCGCCGCAATACTGCCAGCTTCGATCACCTTGTCGTTTTTCCTGCAAGGTCATTTTCTCTCGTACTGGCAGTTCACGAAGCTCCATGCCCCATACCAGCTGTAGCTGCTCTTGCGCAAGCTTGAACACCCTGCGAAACGATCGACCCTGGTCGCCGAGAACTGCAATGGCGTTAGTCAAGCTGCTTCACTCAATACAATAGCACAAGAAGCCCCTGAACCTCTTTCCTTAATGCCGTCACGCCGTATGGGTGTACGTGAAAATTCGCACGATATGGCATATCTGACTAGTTTCTTTGCGAGTTGACTGTCCATAACTCGGCCCTCTTGCATCGCATCGCCGTCATCAGATCCGTTGTAGCCATCTTCATCCGAGTCAGCTCGGGTCCGTCCTTGCCGCAGCCCCTCGTCTTCTTCGTCTTCGTCCTCGGCCTGATAATGGGATCAATCAGTCAGTTTTGGCTGATACAATGGGAGAATGATTCTTACCAAACGTCGTCTTCTATGAGGAATTGGCATGGCGACGGGAATGAATCAACAGGCGTGTGGACGAATCGAATGTGCGAGAAAAAGAATACTGGCTGTCCTGGATCGCGAGTAAGAAGTGTAAAATTGAGGTTGACGCGTGTTTGTGCCTGCCACAGCAGTTTACGCGTTGGCGCATAATTACTTCCGTCATAGGTCTCGAGGGTGCTTTTGCGCCCCCCCCTTTAGGGTCTTTTTTCTAGACACACCTGATACGCCATCCAATTAGTGGCAGGATCTAGGTGTGGGGTGTAGCGGTATAGCTCGACCCCCCCTCTTCTTCCTCCGTTTGTCTCCATTAGGCAGCTTCAGTAATTGTCCTCTTGCTGCTGCTATCCACACTATGGCAAATGTTATCTTATCTCATCAAATTTTCTTATCGATTACTCTATTGAACCAGATTGAAAAAAATCATGCTGCATCACCGCTACCACTGCTACTGTGACTGCTACTGTGACTGCTACTGCGACTGCTACTGCTGCTGCTGCTGCTGCTACCAGGTAGTGGCCCTTGACAATTTTCAAGCGATAGAAATCGACCAACGCGTGCCCCTACTGTGCGAGCCATGATACCGAGATGGGCGCTTTTACATAGAGTCGCTTATTGTTTCCGAAATGGTTCACAGTCAAAATCAACATGTTACGACAATCTCAGCCGTCGCAATTGGCCACGGCTTTACGCATCGAGCCCATCACGCGCCAGAATAAAAAGACTACAAGCTCGAACCTTTGAAGCGACCGCATGGCCGGCTGTGAAAGCCCAAATACGTGGAGTAGCCAGAGCAACAGAAGCGACCAATTTGACCAGACTGCAGAAAGCGAAGACAGGAAGTCACTCAGTAATCCGTGACAAAGAGGGTGTAGAAGCCCTGATACGAGATATGGGATCGGACCCAGCATCTGTCGACGGGGTGCCTCGAAGAAAGAAGAAAAACCGTCGTCCAGACATAGCACAGCTCAAGCGCGCCTGGGAGAGTAAAGTTTGGAACGATATAAGCAACATCAAACAAGACTACCCTCCGATAGACCTACCCCCAGATGCTGTTGATCTGGAACAGTTATGCACCTTTGACTCTGATATCAAGGATATGGCGAGTCAACACGAGGATCCAGAAAATTTGAGTTGCGTTTGGCCCTTTCGCGATGATATCATTCAGCAGAGGCAGCTAGCCAGTCAGACACTGGGCCAGCGGTTTGAAGCACTCGTTGTGACTAACCCTAACAAACCCCGGGGTGACCGCAAAACCTTGCCGAACATCAAAGAGTATGTGTCAAGCCTCAATGTGCCATTACACTGGAAGGACGCCATGCGGGAACGGCCAGGTATCAAGGCTGAGTATAATCGCGAAGTTTTTCAAAACATCGAAGAACTACGACCGCGGCACACTAACGTTCTTAGCAAGCTTGAAACCGAGAAACTTGTTGCTACATTGATGCACTCGTTCGTGAATGAGCAGCTGACATGCTATATTCGCGAGAAAGTGGCGCGGACTCGTCCCAAGGTGCCCTATAAGTGGATAGTCAAGGAGACATCGTGGAAATCCATCGAGCCCTTATTCTGGGGCCACATCACACCCAAGCAGCAACTGGCCCTTATAGTGGTTAGAAGAAGCTGGAGAATTGAAGTTTTGGAACATGTGGAGAAGCTCGGAATTGCCCATTTATGGCTTCGCCCTGAAACTTTTCGGCAAATTACTTGTCAGTGACAGCCTCAAGAGTTGTATATACTGCGTACTGTTGCTGACTTTAACACACAGGTCCGCCCAATCCGCTTATTGAGGCAATTAGAACGGAATATCTCGACGAGGCCATGAAAGAAAGCATAACGCAAGACGCCAGAGAATCACATCTAGAGTTTCATTGTCGGAAGACAACATTATTGACCATTTTGGAACAGCTAGACATACTCATCAATTCCATCACAGTGGTCGAACTCTCAGTCGCGCACGTCGACAAGGATGAATTGGACAAACCGTTTCTCAAAGAGCTCAAACAAATCACCAAAGCTGCTGTCAAGTACAGCGCTGGCGCCAAGGTATGCTGAGCCACCAAGCAAACATGGAACATGGACGAGACGAGGCTGATAAATTGGCAGACGCTTGAGGTCAGATATTATGATTGTCAGAAGCGAAAGGTCGGCAGGATTCAGAGGCCAGGGGCTCAGACTGGTCCTAAACTAGAAACGCCGGCAGATGTTGTCTTGCGCCTTGTTACTCAACCAAATATCAAACCAGAAATCAATCGCGTTCAGATATTGGGTCCTGATGCCCACGCTGTAGCGACCCAATGCCACTGGATCGAACACCGACGTCACAGGCAAACCATGTCGTGGAACGAAAGGCCATGGCGCTGGCTCCGATTTGTTCAAAGCGTCCCCAAACAAGTCTTGCCGGAAACGAGAAATATAGATATGCCCCGGCAAGTGTATCTTTCAGACCAAATTCCCGAGGCCAGTAACAAGAACGCAGGCCTTGTCAACAACATAACTGCCACCTTTGGATATGCTCTTCATCAAAGAATCCATGGCAGCACGGCACATATGGCTAGAAAGCCACGCGCCTTCTTTCCCGTTGTCCCCCATCCGGCCGCCCTCACTTCCATTTGTCCAGAGGAAAACTCAATCTTGGAGTCGGAATTTCTCAACTTCAACTTTGCTCCCGATCCGATTAAAGGCGCTGCTTATTTCACTAGTGCACCACAGGTACGATTGCGCGTACCGATAAGTCCCGATACAAATTTGTCACAAGGCATTCCGAAAACGGCCCTTTTGCATGCTGTCGTTCCGTGGTATGTCCACGACATCTTACTTCCCGGCAGTAGCGTCGACGTTCGCATGGTCCAGGAACGCCTGTTTGTCCTCGATACTCAAGTGCAGCTTCCGCTCAGGGAATTTCTCGCTGCGTCCAAAATTGACTTAGTTTCTTCCCACTTCAAAACGCCGGCCCGTGTCCGCATTCTGTTGCCCAAAAGCATTGCTTCATATGCAAAATCACCTAGGAATGCCATGAAAAAGTTCAACGAATCACTGTCGTCTAACCGGCCCACAACTGCAGTCCCCTACATATTCCTGGGCATTGATATTCAACGTGTCGTCGAATTCAACTGGCGCCATCATTTGGTTCGCTATAGCAGTGTGACAGCAGATTCGCACAAAGGAGAGCGTCGAGAGCTCTCCCTGATTTCTACAGACTTCTCAAAACTTGGGGAAAAGGGTGGCAGGGCCGTTGCCGCTGATTTTCTGCAAGCTGCCCAGGATATTGCCACTGGCGAACAATTCCCATGGCATCAAAGCCACAAGCTCATGAACAAGCCCTCAACTGACCAACTTGCGGTCCTCACCCATGGCATTGAAGCCGGCGCGGAACCAATGCTCCACGAAACCCAAGATAGTCAAATGGAAAATATCAACGATATGGGTCAGCTGAGAGCTGATCAATTTGTTGATGAGAGAGAGGCTATTCAACATGAACAGCACCCACAAGATGATCAGGGTACAAAAGGCGATCGAGGTTTGAGAAATGGCGGGCAGGGGAAAGATTACCAAGAAGGCGATCAAGAGCTAGAAAAATATCAAGACGGCGAGGAGGAGGAGAGAGGCGAGGAAGGAGAAGAGGCTGGGGAAGAAGACGAGGACGAAGAAGATGAAGATGAAGAAGAAGAAGAAGAAGAAGACGAAGAAGAAGACGAAGAAGACGACGACGACGACGACGACAATGATGGAGATGGAGATGAAGAAGACGAGGAGTTGGACGACATTGAAAAGGACTGAATAAGGAACTTGGCTTTATTTGAGGACGACGAAGAAGCCAAAAAGGACATCAAGATTCTACACGTTTCAAATCGTCGCAAGTCCAGATAAGGACTTGGCATGATACGTGGCGCGGTCCCACATGTTTGAAAGAGGAAGCACATGGCGTCACCCACAAAAGCTCTCCACGCAAACATGGGGACAGAGAACTGTCAAGGAAGCACTCAATAGTCACATTGACTAGGCCAGCTGGGCAGGCGAGAAATGTCTTGCACTCTGCTTATTACAGCGATGGTCCAATTGTGGCAGATTGTCGGTCTGATACATTTTGACGCCAGCAGGTGTTGAAACAGTGTATTACTCTACATGAAGACATTGCCAGCTCCAAGACTTCCTCTAAGACTGGGGAACTCTTTCTCGACAACATGGGCAGGTGACTGGACGGTGAGTTAGTGCTCATTGACGTGGAGGAGTTGGATGACTGGTTCATGAAGTTGGTTGCATAGAGCTCAGGCATCGTGTTATAATGACTCTGGAGCTGTCAAGTCAGATCAACCACTGGAACGTGGTCATCTTGGTCGATTATAATGGCATTGACGGGGGGTGATTGAATTCCGTCTTGTCTTAACAAGCATTGACGGAGATGGTTATACAAAACCTGGACTGTACTGGGTGGAAAGGCGTTGCCAATCTGCCGCATAATGCTTGTTTTGTTGCCACGGAAGTGGTGATGGTGTGGAAAGCCTTGCAGGCTCGCAAACTCGCGCAAAGTCAGATCACGAGTTCCGTCGGGATAATAGACTGTTGCAGAGCCTCCTGTGGTGATTGTACCAACTAGGCGGCCTGACAGAGAGGGCCTGGGAGGATTGTACCTGCGCGCTGCTCCCAGATCGTGGAGGACATCGTGGGTCCGGCCTGGCCTGGAAATAACTTGAGCGAGCGTGGTGAAGGGCTTGAGGCCTGCACCTGGGTCTCCGCCCTCGCAGTGCGTTGGCGGCGGGAAGGAAGGGAGCTGCTCGCCCGGCGCAGCAGCAATCATGATGAGGCGCTTGCGGTCCTGAGCCAAGCCCCAGCGACTCAGACGAATGACGCTCCATCGGATGGAAAAGCCGAGCTGGGTGAAGTCGCTGATGAGGGCATGGAAGTATTGTCGATGCCTCTGGTGCACGATGCCAAAGGTCTGTTCAAGCGTGATGAGTCGTGGGCGAGTGTAGTTGATGAGTTCTCGGCAGGCAAAGAGGGCGAATATGTTGTCGTCGTCGTGGGCGGCGTCTCGAGTGTGTGCGGGCGAAAAGTACTGGCAGGGCGGAGACAGGTGCAAGACATCGACCTGGTGGCGGCGCCGGATGCTGGCAGTACGAATAAACTCGTCGATGGACATGGGGTGCAGAGTGGCTTGGGGGAAATTGAGCCTATACGTCTCCCACACCTCGGGAGACTTGTCGAGGCCGTAGAGCACCTTGAAGCCGGCACTTTGGGAGCCGCGAGAGACACCGCCAGCGCCCGAGAAGGCGTCGAATAGGGTGTATCGTTGGCCTGCTAGTCTCGTCGAGGTGGCGCATGGCGGCTGTGGAGTGTCTAGGTGGACTGTCGGTAGGCCCGAGGCTGCTCTCCCGTTCCACGAGCCGCCCTTGATTCGCATGCCTCTCCAGCGGTTGGACAGTTTCTCGTCTTGTATGCGGTGGCTACTCGAGGCTTCGACTAGCGAGACGCGCTCCAAAGCCTCTTCAATGGGCTTGACGGTTGAGTTGGACTGTTTGACAAAGAAGACGCGGAAATTCCAGCGGTGTACCAGGACTCCTTGGCCCTCGGTCCATTGCTGCTTTTGGCATGTGACGTGACGGGAGCAGTGGTCGGGGAATATAGTGTTTGTAGAAATCAGTATTCTCTTGCCTAGAATAGCATCTTGAGCCACATCGATGAGGAGCGGGCTACTATTGGCCGATCTGTTGTTATTGTCTACATATAGAATGGCGCAGACTTCATTGAGCTTCTTGGGCAGCATCCCGCGCAGACAACGAGTCCTTATAAAGGGTGTGCCCCGAAGCTTGTAGTTGCCATGGGCAAAAACGATGGCTTCGACTCGAATAAAATCAATACAATGCTCACCGAGCCTCGCTGCTACCACTTCAACCACGTCGCCACGAAGGATGCGCTGGTGGCCAAAACGGTTCGAAACATTCAAAGCAGCCATTGAAAGTTCTCCCTCTCTCATGACGCGTGCAGCGTCGTCAGTCAGATCAATAACGTCTGCGCTGAAAACGAAGTCGGGGTCGAGGTCTAAAGGGCCGTCATTCTCTTCTTCTAGAGTGCACGATGACGCTGCACTGTCGACTCGCGGACGCATCTTGTGACTCTTTTCCTTCTTCTTCTTCTTCTCCTATTCACTGAGTAGACAGGAAGAAGACGGCAACAAAAGATAAAGGCAGTGTAGGTGGAACAATGTGTCTTGCATCGAGTTGGCAAGTGTAGGCGTTGGGACAAAGACTTCTTGCAAGAGGAGAAATAAATATGTGCACATGGCGTCGGAGAGAGTCAGGCTTGTACTTGTTTTACTAGCAGCCATTTCTTGAATGCTTTTACATTCACTTGAGGTAGCAAGGCATTTTCATAAGTGACTTGAGCCTCTGGGCTGGATACGCGTGCTTGGTGGCCCATTTACTCGCCATGTCGAGTCTCTCTCTTTTTTGCTTGGCCTGGCAGCAAACACACAAAGCGCTTTGTGTGCTCATGATTATTGGGTGGCAGGGTCACGGGCCAAGATGTGCGTGCAGTCAGTCGCCTTTATCTTGACGAGGGAGAAGCTTTTTTTTATTCGTGCATTTGCTCTTGGTTCTTTTCCTACCCTCTTTTGCACCACTGCTAATCCGTATTTGGTACTTAGTAGTTAGTAGTAGTAGTAACCACCTACTACTACTAGTACTACTAACTACTACTAACTACTACTACTTTACTACTACTACCAATACCACTAGTCAAGAGCGCTGTGCACGACAGGACAGGTGCAAGCAAGCATTGAAATAGTAGCCAGCTTGCATATTCAAGGTGGCTTTGGCTTTTGCATGCCGCATCAGCCGTTGCCTGCATTACAGAATATGCAGTGCTACTCCTCCTCTTACCTCTTTTAGCAGCATCTCCTCCTACCTCTTTTAGCAGCATCTCCTCCTACCAAGCCTTCGCGCGTCGGCCGAAATATCCCCCGAAGCCCCAGGTCGGCTTTGCTTACGTAATAGGTACTCTGGCAGATGTACTGGGACTAAACGCGACCTTGGCGCAACTGCTTTACACGCTGCCAGCCTAAACCTCACTTGCTCTAAATCCTGCTTCTCTGTCCCTTCCTTTGTCTTCTCTTGATTGTTGACCTTTGCATTTCACCCGACACTCCCTCCCCCTTCTTCTCTCTCTCTTATGCCATTGACGGCAGGACTTGAACCCTGATTTTCTGGCCCGAGCCTTGTGCATACAGCATCGAGCTTGGCCGTCTTTGCGTCCGTCGTTGCAAGCTGCATAACGTCGCTACTGCCATCGCTCGCCCCGGCAATCCCGATCAAGACGACTTGGTGGCAAGCCTCAAGACATGGTGCATACCTGGTGAGCGACCAAAATGGCAGAGATCAACGAAGAGTTGGCCCTGTGGTTCGAAAAGTACAAAAAGATAGCGCCCGGGTGTCATCTGCTTTGCGCCAAGGTTAACGACCAAGACGACGAAGACTACAAGTCACCCAACGAGCCTTCGTCTCATCTGTCCACCTCTGAGAAGCAGAAGCGAATTGCTCAAGGCGACGAGCGCATTGAAACGACTTACTGGAACAGCCTCATCTTTGGCTTCAGTAAGGAAGATGCTGGCAAGTGGCTCGACGACTTTACGCGGCAGCTCGAACTGTCCCTCGAGCAGTGCTCCGAGTGCGTGCTCAATTGGCACATGAAGCGCAGCAAGTACATACGCAAATTCACCGAGTATGTTCTTACCATGGCCACGCCACGCCATGCTTGATTTGTTGACGTGTCGTAGGCGGTGGGATGAAGAAACAGCAACCCATTTTGAGGGCATCCTTGAGCGGCTTGATATTGCCCGCATAGACAAGAACCTTGCCTGGATTAAAGATTACATGGAAAAAATCGAGGCCAGAGGCATCGTCTTCAAAAAATCTCAGCTCGGAGAGAATCTAACAAGGGTGCTCATCACAGTCTACGAGGCCCTGTGTTGTGTTGCCTATATTGCCACCCCAGAGCAGCGAAAGCTCTTCCAATATGTCTTTATGCGCATGCAGGGCAAAAGCTACCTCAAGCTTGGGGCCAAAGATCCCTTGCCCGGCATGACGTTTTTTCTCTTTGATGCAAAGTTTGAGGACCGCTTCAAATGGGCCATGGAGAACTGGAAGTGCATTCCCAATGACTCCATGACGGATGAGCAGTTTGACTGGGCAGTCAGTGCCGGCCTGGTCAAAGGTATCAACGAAATCAGCAAGATCGATCCTTTGCAAGCCACGAGCGAGGCCTATCTGGAAATTCAGTCATTTTGGCAAGGTATCGAGTGCATTCTGCCAGCCCTGACTGGCAGTCTCGTTCTCAGCCGCTTGCGAAGCCTCCAAGTGCGTCCTGGCAGTCCTGACCTATACGACTTGCTCTTTCGCCATATACAATTTTGTCGCTCAGAGGGCGTCTTGGTAGTAGCCATTCGAGTTCTGTCGGCCTTGCTCGTAAAGTCGCCCAAGGCCATCTGGGACGTGGTGGGAGACGCAAGACCAAACGTGATTACAGATTTGCTCTTTGGGAGCCCAGTTTACAAGGTGCTGCTCCAGCAATCACTCCAGGACTGTTGGTATGGCCCCGAGCACGGCCCCAATCACATGGTGCCCTTTTCCACTTGCTGGATCCAACCCTGGCTGCAGTCGTTGAATCGTGACCGCATGTACGACGCTTGCGAGGTCTTGATGCATACTTTGTTCGAGACGCTTGCCAAGGACACGTCGATTGGCGAAGCAGGCCAAGCTGCCTGTATCCGTGCCGGCTTTGATGCCTTGAGCTTTACCATCAAGTCATTTCTCGTGTCCAAGACGAGCATTGCGCCACCCACGACGCACCTGTACGCCAGCGCTGCTTTCAACTTGGTTGTCAAACACAGAGACCTTATTCTTGCAAACATGAGAGCGCCGCGCCAGAGTCACGAGGGCCCCGAGGGCTGGACCACTTTCAAGCTTGCCGACGCGGCCAAGGCTGTGCTGGATGCGGCCATGAGGCTGGAGATGAGTCTCATCTCGGAGGAGTACATGGCATGTCTGGACGTCAAGGACATCCAGTCGACAGTAACCAGGAGCTCACAGGCGTACTGGGAATGCATCATTGAGATGCTCGACATGTCGCGAGACCGAGTAGGGCTGGCCAAAGACATCTTGTCATGTCTTGAGCCCCTCATTTCCATTGAGCAGATTCGGCCGACCAAGAAGAGCAACAAGCTTGATGCAAGCAGCCAGCGCTTCAACACTCTGCTTCAGGGGGTTAGCACTGCTCTGGGCAAGATTCTGGTCCGTGTCTCCGAGTTTGACAGTGCTGAGCTGGACACGCTATTCGCAGATCGATGCTCGTTCCAGGCTCTCATTGGACTGTCGGTGAATAGCGAGCCGGATCTGGCAGAGGCAGCGGTCGAGGTGCTCAAGACGTGGACGAGCGAACTATCGCGAGACTCGGCGCTTGAATACATGACGCAACACCACACGGAGCAGACTCTGTCTTGCATGATTTGGACCATGGATCGCATTGTAAAGGAGCCGTGGCCGTGGGGCTCCATTAGACCACTGAGAAACACGAGCAGCGCAGTGCTCCGAGGCCTCGCAGACCCTAGTCTGGGAGTCTTGCGGACATCGTCTGTTGATGGCAAGCTGGGAGCAACCATTTTGCGATGGTGGCATGAACAGTGGCGCTTCATCTCCATGTCTTGCACGCACCTTGAGTTCTGGTCGTCGTACATATCAAACACCATTATGACAGACTTTTGTCGGGAAATCATGGAGCTGGCAGAGCAGCTCATTGCCGAGGACGGCCTGCTTGCCTCGACGACTGCCCAGGGACGAAGCGAACAGGAGGCCATGATTAGAATCCTCAGGCCAGCAAAGGACAACTTTCAAGGCATGGAAAACATGATTCGCCTCAAGGACCGTTATCTGGTTGACGTGACAGTTCGCGTGCTCTGCAAGATTCTGTCTCGGCTCAAGGACAATCATCTTGACATCAATGCTCACTCGCGGCGACTTATTATTGACGCTTGCGTCATGGGACCCACGGGGAAATACGAGAGGCTGACAAACCTGTTGGACCATCAACGGGCGGAGCTTCTGCAAGCATTGGGCTATGAAGAAGACATTGAGGTGGTCAAGGTTGGTGCGGCGCCAGGGGGCGTGGCCAAGGAAAAGGCAAAGAAGCAAAGCAAACTCGACGCCTGGTCCAAGTCGGGGCTAACAGAAACGTCTGTATCGGCGACGAGGCCAAGAGGAAGCAATCGCGACGATGTTTTGGAGCTGAGCAGGTCGGCAGATAGCAGCATTGTTAAGCAGATTGCGAGGCGTCAAGCTCAGGGCAAGGCTTCGTCGCTTAAAGCAAGCCCCAAGGTGCCGGATGTCAAGGCAATCAATGCACTCAAGGAGAGCAGACAACGAGAAAAGGCAGAAAGAGCAAGAAGAGATGCCGAGGCGATTGCCAGGGCCAGACAGCTGCGAGGAGAGAATGTGGGGGATGGCGGCAAGCTGACCAAGAGCGAAATCATGGTGAACTCTGACGACGAGTCTGAGCAAGATGGCGACGAGGATGACGAGGAGGAGGACATGGATGACCAGCTTGCTGCTCTAAGCACTGGAGGGCAGGCAGGACTAGACGAAGAGCAGAAGCGCAGGCAGCTGGCGCTGCAGGGCCAGCTTAGAAGACCAGTCAAGAAGATTCGACAAGTACGGTCGGCCAAGGACATGAGGGCACGTCTTGTACCATCGATGGAGAGACTACACAATACGGTGCTCTCGTGGGACCTGTTCCACCAGGGCAATGAGCCGCCAAATGGGCCGGTGGCCAGCAAGGTGGAAGGGAAATATTCGGATCCCAAGTCTTACCAGGCAACATTTTTCCCGCTGCTTGCCTGGGAGGCGTGGCGATCTTTTGTCACGTCAAAGGAGGAGACAACGTCTGGGGCGTTTAGCATGAAGATTGTCAGCCGTGCAACGGTGGACAGCTTTGTGGAGGCGACGTTTGCAGTGCCGTTTAGCGAGAGCCGTGAGCGAGGATTTGGCGAGGGGGACATATTGCTTGTGTCTCAAGATGAGAAGCCACTGGCGAATGGCGAGGCCAAGCACTGCCTGGGGCGAGTTCACCGCATGACGCACAAGAAGGAGCTGGTGGAAATCACATACCAAGTGTCTAGTCGCGGCAATGCGCTGACGCAAGAGCTTAGGCCGGGGGCGGTGGTGCACGGCATCAAAATCACAAACATGACGACGATTGAGCGCGAGTATGCGGCACTGGAAAGCCTGCAACATTACGACTTGATGGAGGAGATTCTCAAGGCGGAAGCGTCGCCGATTTTGAGCTACGGGGAGCAAAAGGTGAAGGAGACGATGGGGACATGGGATCTCAACAAGGCGCAGGCGTTGGCGGTTCTGGGGGCGAATGAGAATGACGGCTTCACGCTGATCCAGGGGTAAGTGAGTGGGTGGGGAGGTGACGGGGCAGAGAGCAAGGCTGACAGGGGCAAAGACCGCCGGGGACAGGCAAGACCAAGACGATTGTGGCCATGGTGGGGGCGCTCTTGTCGGAGCAGCTCAAGCAGGCGGGGGCTCTGGTGGGGGGAATGGGAGAGAAGGGGAG
>NJET01000079.1:0-85760 GCA_002591415.1 Ophiocordyceps australis | reverse complement strand
GAGCAGCAGCTGTAGCGTCACTCGCGTATACGGAAGACATTTATTTTCCTATAGCCGCCGAAACGATGCACATGGACTCGCGAATCATCGTCTATAGGTACGGGAGTACACGTAAATTTTAAAAAAAAATTGGTGCGAGGCAAAAAAAACTGCACTCGCTTCTCGATCCATTCGGAAGCCATCCCGCTGTGGCTACAGTGCGCCTCATCAGAGCATCAGTGCTCGGGGATGCGCCAGAGTAAAAATCTGTTGCAGTCTCCCCGCAAGTCCATTATGCGCCAATCAAGTTTTTTTTCTACGGTAAGCGGCTTGGGTCGTGTGTTGTGAGTGATGCAAGAGGCAGGCCCAGGCTACAGTTGCGGCTCTACACGGCATTCATACTGGCGCGGGTAGTGAGCTGTTCGTTCTTGTTTCCAAGGCGAGAAATCTGTAAAAAGGCGTCCACACCGTAGCCCTCGAGGCTGTGCAGGTTGAGCGTGCCGGCCCAGTACTCTGCGTAAACGCGGCTGAGCGGCAGGCCAATGCCGAGCCGGAGGCGGGGAGGTCTGCTGGTGAGGGAAGAGAGCGACGACGTGTGCGAGGCGTGGTGGGCCGAGTAGGCAATGGGTGTCTTGAGGTCTGCGCGTGCAAGCTCGTCTTCAACGTGCAGTTCCTGCATCGTGGCAGCCATGCGGGGCACCTGGCCGAGGTTCTCGAGGCGCTTCTGGCTCTGGGGGCCTTTGCTAAACGACCATAGGTATGGTTGCTGGTCGCGAGGGATGCCGCCGCCGCGGTCCGAGATGCGAAAGATGACGTGTTCTTGGGCCTCGCAGACTGTTACTTCGACGGGTGGTGGCGGCGGTGGCGGCGGCGGTGGCAGACCGTCTCCCATGGTCTCCTCACGCTGTTTCAGCTGCTGCTCCTGCCGGTCAATGACGGCCTGAACCGAGTTGCGCAGGAGCTCCCCCACAATGTATTCAATGTGGCTAAGGATGTAGGGAAAGCTGGCTTCGAGGTGGCCGACGACTTTAATTTCGGGAACCTGGACGTCGGGTCCGTTGGTTGAGCGGGCCAGAGCGGTGACAGCCTTGGCACAGCGTTCAATGACGTCCTTGGCTGAGCACTTGATAAAGACCTCGCCGATAAAGTCGGATTCGCACAGCTTGGCGCCGGGGGAGAAGTGTGGGGAGGTAAAGGTTTCCGTCAGGGAAAGGTGTTGTTCAGCAATGACACGGCGAGAGATGCGCTATGTTTCTCGTCAGCCAGCCGTCCACAGAGCACTAGAGCTTGGGGCGTACCGATCGCAAAATGGTATTCATAAACTTGTCTAGTTCCTGAGGAGCCATGAGGCCACCGCATTCAAGAATGCCCATTGCGAGCTTTGGTATAACGGTCAAGTGTCCCTTGAGGTTTTGGCTGATTATTTCACATAGCCGATCATTGTCTTCGAGAGTCTGGACTTCCTTGATTTTGCGAAAGGTGTCAAAGGCGTTATAGTAGAGTTCGTAGACGTCCTTGATATGGTGATTGGTTACCACGATATAAGGCAGCTGTTGCATGTCCCGAATCCGATGTGCTATCCTGACAGCCGAGAGGGATAAGCGTGAGAGCTAGACGACGCCATGTAGGCTGTAGAGCCCACCTTACGGGCAGCTCTGTACGAACATAGTTTGCAGAGCTGATAAGTCGAGACTCGGTCAGCGACCGGCCAAAGACCATGAGCTGTCGCAGACTAATGGGACGAGCTTCTCGTGATACCCATCTTGAGCAAAACATGTGTTAGACGCTGGTGATGGCTCTTTGACCGAGGTGGTGATGCATACTCGTCAAGAACCGATACCGGCCTCCAGGGTGTGGAGCTTGAGCATCGGACGTGCTGGCGCTCGCGAGAGCAGGCCGGGACGGCGGCAACCAAGGGCGAAGCAGTCAGTCTGCACGCCTTGCCGGTCTTGAGGAGCGTCCACGAAGACATTGGGGCGATTCCATGCAGCAAGACAGCATTCGCCGAGCAGGAAAAATGGCGGTTGGAGACCTAGCCGAGTTTGCGGCAGGGGTGGCACCATAAGCACGAAGTGAAGGCTCAAACGTTGTAGACGCTTGGACAGAGCTCAAGAGAGAGCAATCAGCCAAGGGGAGCGCAGGGAATGATGAAGGTGAAGTGTCGGTATAGGACAGGCACCGGCCGGGAGACGCAGCTGGCAGGAACTTGGGTCCCCCACCTGCAGCGTTCTTAGAAGCGGTATCGGCTGTGCCTGTGCAGCAGAGCTGCTACAGCTCGGTGTAGCACTGGGGGATGCAGGAGCTTGGATGCAACAGCAGTCAGTTGTGCTGACAGATTGACGGCGCCATGGTGATAGGCGGCGAGCAATTGCCATGTGCATCAATCGTGCCAGGGCAGCGTCATGTGAAAGGCGAGCCGTTGAGTTGAGCCATTGGCGTCGTGGCTTCGTAGCAGCCCAAGACTAGCCATGAAACGCACCAAGGCAGACCAGTAGCAAAAAAAAAAAGACTGATGCACGTTGCACCACGTGTTCCAGTGGTCGCCCCGTTCAGTGTTGGGGGCAAGCTGGACGTCATGGTGGCGGGGCTCAAGTGCACTTTGAGCAGGGCGCTGCGGGTCTGCGTGTTAGCACAATACACAGGGTCGCAGGGGAGATCTGCGCTGGGTGCATGTCTCGTCCTATTTCCGGCAAAGGTAGCTGGGCTGCGCAGGCCGGACCAGCAACGGCAGTCCAGCGGCGTCGCACGCCAGATGGTCCAGCAGGGCTGCCCTTTCAACTTTGGCCTGGCCTGCCTCAACCTCTCTTTTCCCCTTGTTCCCGCATGCACCTCTGGCCGGCTCCTCCGCTCCGCCATCCACCATCACCACCGACATCACCAGCGTCACGCCTCGACTTTGGAAACTCGGCAGAGCACGGCAGCCGAGTGATTGCTGGGCCGCTTTTGTCTGCAGCAATAGTTTCTTGCAGGCGCCTTGTGGACAGGATTATCTGTGTCTGGCCCATTGGTTTATTCGCCCTCTGGATATCGGATTGACTTGCTTCTGGCCGTTGTGTCTAGCCGACAGGCTGCTCTAGCTTGGCCTCGTCCTGGTCTCGACCCAATAGTCGCTGGTCATACACGAAACAGCCCCGGGCCCGCCTGGTCGCTTCCGCCGTGGCCGTCGTGGTCATCGTCTCTTGCCCGGCCACGCATTTACACCAAGGCTCGTCTGCCGCTTCTTGGCTAAGCTTGCCTCGACTCCATTCCGCGCCCAGGGCGATATATCGGCTTGTTTGGAATTTGCCATAATTGGCACGACTAGCTGCGCGCGGCCCGGCTGTCAGCACGCGACAGGCAGACAGCCTGCTTTGCTTGTCCAACCATGGTATGTTGCCGCATCTCTTGTCTAGCGTGTTGCCAGATCTGAACAACAGGAGCCGTCTTGACCATCGCCTCCATGCGTGCCCATGTTTGCCTAGGCGCACCATTATATTGATCTACTGCTTTGTTTGGCAATAATATTCACCCGTATTCGCGCTTGCATTTCCCCTTGGCTCTACACTTGCACCCTCGGAGCTTAGATGCGCGACACTGGCCATATCTCTTTACACCCTCGGGCTGGCTGAACAAGGAAATTACAAAGTGCGCGTACCTATAGTGTGTGGCGTTGCCATAGGGCCCTTTTAGAGCACCCACTGCTTGTCAACCGCCACTCGTCCCTCGTGCCTCACCTCGAATAAACCTGGCCTCCTTCATGCCTGCCCTACCTCGCACACACTCAACACCTTTGCTAGCCGCCACGTCATATCTTGTTTGCATCACGCTGGAGCAGCCTTGGATTCTTACCTGAGCAGCAGCAAGCGGTGCCCTTCGAATTCCCAACGCCTCTCCCCCATCTTTGATCCCATCCAGTCCGCCACTGTTTTTTCCTGTCTGCTTCCTTCACTCATTTAATTAGCGTTCATTGTTTTTATCCCACTCTGCCTGCGTCTTGCCGGCCTCAATCTCGCCCTCCATGGCATTCAATAACCTACCCTACCGCGGCGCTGCTAACAAGGCCCATGACCAGAGCTTCAACGTCGACTCCCCCAACGACATGACGGTGGATCCCGACGACTATGTTCACATTGGCGATGTTGCCGAAAAGGAGCCCGTTGCCATTATCAGCCCCGATAACCTCGATGCCGCCGATGGAGACCAACAGCTCCAAGATCTGCCCTTGGCTAACGAGTGTACGTATCTGTCCCGTGCCGACGATGGCTCTGCCTTGCTGACAGCCTCTGGTGCCGCTCCGAAACAGATGAGGCAATGAAAGAGCTGGTTCTCCCACCCTTATTAGACGAGCCCAAGATACTGCAAGATCATACCTACACGTGGACAGTGGACAAGTGGCGGACGCTGGGTAAAAAGGAGCACGGTCCCGTCTTCCAGGCTGGTGGCTTTCCCTGGTACATGCATACATTCCTTCTTGACATTTGCCGCTGTGGCGCAGTGGACTGACCAGGTACACTTGATGATAGGCGCATCCTCTTGTTCCCACATGGCAACAATATCGATCAATGTTCCATATATCTGGAACATGGCTTCGAGCCAAATGCCGTGCCTGAAAACTGGAGCTGTTGTGTTCAGTTTTCTCTTGTGCTTTGGAATCCCAATGATCCTGGCCTCTATGTTCATCATGCTGCTCACCATCGCTTCACAAAAGAAGAGGGAGACTGGGGTTTCACCCGCTTCGTGGAGCAAAGACGCATGTTCAATGTTCCGTGGGAACAAGGCAGCCGCCCCCTGTGCGAAAATGACACGGCCAACATTACAGCTTACCTACGCTTTGTTGAGGACGAGACTGGTGTTCTTTGGCACAACTTTGTCAACTACGACTCCAAAAAGGAAACGGGCTATGTCGGTCTTAAGAATCAGGGAGCCACGTGTTATCTCAACTCTCTCCTGCAATCCCTCTATTTCACAAATGCTTTTCGCAAAGTGCGTGAGCTCTCTATTCTTGCACACTAAAGCCACTATTTGAAGCTAATCTTGTTGAATTGTCGCTAGGCCGTTTATGAAATACCAACAGAAAACGACGAGAGCATGCAAAACTCTGCCTATACTCTCCAGCGGCTCTTTTACCAATTGCAAACATCAGACCAGGCAGTTGGAACAAATGAGTTGACCAAGTCGTTTGGCTGGGAGACGCGACACATTTTTGAACAGCAAGATGTGCAAGAAATGTCTCGAAAGCTCATGGAACGCATGGAAGAAAAAATGAAGGGCACCAAGGCCGAGAACGTTCTTCCTGAGATGTTTAGTGGTAAGATCAAGACGTACATCTCGTGCATCAATGTGGACTACGAATCGAGCCGCATCGAAGACTTTTGGGACATTCAACTCAATGTTAGTGGCAACAAGAACCTGCTTGAAAGCTTCCTCGACTATGTTCAAGTGGAAAAGATGGATGGCGAAAACCAGTATTTTGCCGGCGACCAACACAAGCTTCAGGATGCCAACAAGGGCGTGATATTTACCAGTTTTCCAGACGTCTTGCACCTCCAACTCAAACGATTTGAATATGACATCCAAAGAGACATGATGATGAAGATCAATGATCGATATGAGTTTCCCGACGTCTTTGACGCCTCGCCATACCTGACTGACGACGCCGACAAGTCGGAGCCGTGGACGTATCAGCTTCATGGTGTTCTCGTCCACAGCGGAGATCTCAATGCCGGCCACTACTATGCCTTTATCAAGCCGGAAAAGGATGGCTGGTTTTATAGGTACGATGACGACAAGGTGACGAGGGCAACTTCGCGAGAGGTACTCGAGGACAACTTTGGTGGCGAATATCGGACTTCAAATGGGTATCCACGGGCGCCTCTGCAAAAGAAGGCACCCATCATGCGCCAAAACAGCGCATACATGCTTGTTTATATTCGCAAGTCGAGGCTTGACAAGATTTTGTGTCCTGTCACCAAGACTGATATCCCACAGCATCTTCGTGAGTGTCTAGCGCGCAATTTCAACAAGGGAACCCGAGTGCTAATACGAAGAGCAGAGAAGCGATTTGAGGAGGAGAGCGCGCTCAGGGAGACTCGCCGACGAGAGCAGCGGGAAGCACACCTGTACATGGTGGTCAAGGTTGTGACGGAGGAAACATTTAAGGAGTATGGCGGCACCGACCTCTGCGCCTTTGATGCCAACCCAGAGACGGAAACTTGTGCACCGCGGTCGTATCGCATTCGTCGAGCAATGACTGTGGAGGAGTTTGTGAAGCAGGTGGCTGCCGACATTGGTCAAGATGCGGCCAGATTGCGGTTATGGCTCATGGTAAATCGGCAAAATAAGACGGTCCGGCCTGACCAACCCATTATGGACCTCAGACCAACGGTGGAGGAGATGTTTGCACGATGCGCGACTAGCAGAGAGTCGTGTTTGCGTGTGTGGGCCGAAGTTGCCGACGAGGTTGACGCTGATGGCGAGCCCCTCTGGCCATCGTATCAGGGCCAGTCCAACGGAGTGCTGGTTAAGAATGACACCATTATGCTGCTGCTGAAGCATTTTGATTGCGAGAAGCAGACGCTGAGAGGAGTTGGCCACATATATATTGGCAAAGAGAAGAAGGTTGAGGAACTGGTGCCTCTGATGCTGCAGAAGATGGGCTGGGGCGACAAGCTTTTGGCAGACGAGAAGCTGCTCCTGTGGGAGGTGGGCTACACACTCTCTAGCTAGTCGTGGACTGTCGATTTATTTTGCTAACGGCGTGCAGGAGATCAAGCCGACCATGATTGAGCCACTCAAGGCAAAACAATCGCTTAAGATGGCTGAACTTCAGGATGGTGACATTGTGTGCTTTCAGCGCGTCTCTGACAAGCAGGAGCAGTCTAGGAGTACTGAAAAGAGCGGAGAACGCTTTGAGGATGCCCGCGAGTACTACGACTTTTTGGAGCACAAGAGAACTGTCCGTTTTCATGCTCATCCCACGCGCTGTGACCAAAACGAATGCCCAGCCTTTGATTTGGTTCTCAATGGCAAGATTACATACGACGCCCTCTCGGAGCGGGTGGGAGCGCATCTTGGGGTGCCAGCAACGCACATTCGGCTATGGACAGTCAACTCGACGACCAACAACCCCAAGGCGCCAGTGCGACGGGGAGCGAATCCTAGTCTGCGGCAAATATTAAATCCGATTGGGACCAATGCCCTCAACCCTGCTCAGCGCAATGACGCCTTTTACTATGAAGTGCTGGAGATGAGCTTGGCAGAACTCGACACCAAGAAGAGCGTAAAGCTTACTTGGCTGAGCGAGGGCATCACAAAAGAGGTTGGTGGCGGCATCTTGGACACTTGTGTGGGGGTGGGCTAAAGTATCAAGCAGGAGAATCTGGACTTGCTGGTGCCCAAGACGGGAACGATTGAGGACTTGATTCAGGCACTCATCAAAAAGGCCAAGATTTCGGATGAGACGGAAGGCGGACCGATTCGAGTGTACGAGACCAACGGGAACAAGTTTTATCGCGAGCCTCAGCGAGGGCAACCCGTCTTGAACCTCAATGAATATTCGCAAATCTATGCGGAGCGCATACCCGAAGACGAAATTGGAGCGGATGAAAACTTCCTCATTCAAGTATTCCACTTTCAGAATGAAGTGACTCGGGCGCACGGAGTGCCGTTTAGATTTTTGCTTAAGCAGGTGAGGCCAAGACCAAGGCAAGCTGGGGGGTGGTTGAGACGAGGAGCTGACGCAGCGTCTTTGAGCAGGATGAGAAATTTAGCGAGACGAAGAAGCGTCTGGAGAAGCGGACGGGCATCAAGGGCAAGAGTCTAGAAAAGATCAAGTTTGCCATTGTGCGACGGGCCAACTACTCAAAGCCTCAATACCTCAATGATGGTGGGCAGATTTGCTTGGGCCAATTGGAGAAATGGAGAGAGGCTGACTAGTGTGGAATTGCAGATGACGAGCTTTGGGCTGCGGCGTCACAGGATGACGATATGCTGGGGCTGGATCACGTGGACCGAAGTAGGACATCTCGCAATGGCGCTGGAGACTTGTTCCTCCGCTAGACTTGAGGCTGAGGAGTGGAGACTTGGGATTTGCTGGTGTCAAGAGTTGAATGGCGGGCTGGCCATGGCTGCTGGCTTGGTAAAAAGACGAGGGTACTGGCATCATTGTCTAGAATAACATTGCTTGTAGAAGATGGTTGACCGAGGCCTGTACTCGTCTGAGCAATCTTGGCATGGGTGGGCAAAGGAAAAGTCGGCCTTGATGGCTGTCTGTGTTGGCCGAGGGGACTTGGGGCGTCTGGGTTACAGGCCATTGCGGCGTGGGGGGTTTGTTGAGAATGCAGCATGGCTTTTACTTACTATTCAATGAGGACAAGGAGAACATTTTTTACCTGGGCCTTGATGGATGACAATGGAGCGGGCCAGAGGAGGGGTGGAGCTGTAGTTGAATAGCAGAAGTACTACTCCGTACTAGTAGTAGTAGCCAGCTGGCAGCCCCACAGGGTGCAAACGAACTACCACTAGTAGTAGGGATGAAGAAGTGGTGGTGGCATTGGGACAAAAGGCAAGCAAGGAAAACAAGAGGAGAATTGGCTTGCCAGCTGGCGAGCAGGGATATATAATTGAAGCGCTTGTTTGGCTCCAAGGTGTGATTTTTTTTTTTGCCTTTGTTTTTTTTTCTTCACCTCGCACATTAGCTACCACGACAGCCACCCGCTAAGCTACTACAACAATTTTGCATTGCAATCAGTTCAAAAAACAATTGCCTCTGCGATACGGCAGCCAAGGTCAGCATCATTGGGATGCAAAGGTTTGCATCATTGCTAAAGAGGTATAATCTGGCATCGATTGCCAAGGGCAGACTAGAGCGACTTGGAGTGGAAAATGGCGCCTGGAAAGCGGCTCCCCGGCATCCGCCAGGTGCCCATCGAGGTGGCCGTCTTCTCGAGCCAAGAGGCGCTGCGGGCCGAAGTGCTGGGGGCATCTCGGATTGAGCTGAATGCGGCAGGGTCGTACGAGCAAGGAGGACTGACGCCCAGTGTGTCGGAGCTGGTCAAGCTCAAGGGCAAGCGGCAGATTGCAGCGAGCATCATGATTCGACCACGGGGCGGCGATTTCGAGTACCAGGCGCAGGAGCTGGCGCTCATGATTGTTGCCATTTGCCGCTTCAAGGCGAGCGGTGCCATGGACGCAACGCGCGGCGACCGCTTCGTGTTTGGCGCCCTCAAGGCAAATGGCGGCAGGCTCGAGATTGACGAGGTGGTGTGCGAGGCGCTGCTGGCAGTGGCGCGGCCCTTTGAATGCGTCTTCCACCGCGCCGTCGACGCCATTATCGAGCAGGGCCAAGGCGTCGAGGCCCTGAGGCAGCTGGCAGCGCTCGGCTTCGCAGCAGTGCTCACGGCAGGCGGCAAGGGCTCGTGCGTGGACAATTGTGACCGGCTCAATAGGCTATGCCACGGGTCGGCAGGGCTCGACGTGATTGTGGGAGGCGGCCTGCGCTCGCACAATGGCGAGGGGCTGGCGGCGCAGCTGGGCGTCTACGACTCACTCATGCTGCACTCGGCAGCCGTGGCCATGGACGACGGCCAAACATGGGCCATGGACGACGACGAGGTGCAGCGGCTGGCCATTATGGCGGGCCAGATTGAGCCGGCCTAGAAGGATCCGGCTGGTCATTGGCTTCAGCACTATGGCCCAGGTTGGCGCTCCCACTGATTCTCAGCCATGTCCTCCCCCGCTCTTGGTCTCCTCTTTGCCCTCGTCCTCGCCCTCGTTTTCCTTGTTTCTGCAGTCTTTTGCCATTTGTTGCCCCTTTGATCTCTCTTGTGCCCTCCTTCTCCCCCTGGCCTCGTCTTTGCCTCTGCTTGGCTCCGTTGAATAACTCGTGTCTCCCCCGTCTCCCCCAGGCCGTCTCCGCCGCATCAACTCGTCGCCCGCCCCCGGTGTGGGCATCCATTCCGCCCGCGGCTTCCCCTACCGCCTCATGCTCCTCCCCGCGGGGCCTGCCGCCGTTATTTGCTCCGACACACTCGCCACCTTGCCCGCCCGCCCAGTCTCTGTCGGACCCGATTCTCTCCTGGGCACAGGGCTCGAGGCGGTGCGAATCTTCCCAAAATACGAGTACTAAAGCCTGACTCTGAGGTACACTGCGCTATTTACTCTCTTTTTTTTTTACCACCTGACGAGGCAATCAGTCTAGCGGATGCCACTAATGCTTATACAGACCCCCGACTCTCTGTACTTGGCCTCTTTGCCCTTTGGTGTTCCTTTTTTTTTTGACTGAGAGAAACGGAGAGAAAGAGAGGCTGGCTTGCACCTTGGTCGTTGGCTCTCGTCTTTTATATCGAGTGGCTTTAGGATCTGCTCCAATTTGGCTCCCACGTACCTCCAATCAAGCTCGGTTTTAAAACACAAAGAAAAAGACAAAAAATACTGCACATTTGAAGAAAAGGATACAACGAGGAAAAAAATGAGAAAAAAAAAACTGGAAAAAAAATTGTTTCGACTTTTTTTGCGTTTCAAACACAGGGCCTGGTTCTAGAACCGCATCGGGGCTTCGGACACGGGAGGAGCAAGACATCATTGAGTCGTTGGGCATGGTCACGAGGATACTACTTCCTAGCTGACAGACAAACAAACTACTTGAAGTTGATTGCACAATCCTTTTTTTAACCTGTGACCAATTTGTAGGCAGTGTTTCAATTCTTAATCATTTTTAATTACACAAAAAAAGAAACAAAAATAGTCAAGGCCGTCCACCTTTTCTACGCCTTGCCCGGTGCCAGCCCCAAGCAGGCAGCAATCTTGTAAAAGACGTCGACATTGTTAAAGGTGCCGCCAAACGTCTCCTGGCACGGCCCCAGCGCATACACGGGCACGTCGGTCAGCGAATGCACGCCCTGGGCATCGTCCGTCGGCAGCGTGCCATTGACGAGCAAGCCGGGAGCATCATCGCGCGCATTGGCATAGTACTCGCTGCCCACCTTGACGGCAGGCGTGCGCGGCTTCTTGTGCGCGCGGTAAGACTCAATGTGGTCGGGCGCAGCGCCCAGGCCGGCGGCAATGGCATAGCGAGGCTCCCAGTTGACGGGGAAGTTGGGGCCGGTGCCATAGTGCACATTGGGTGCTTCCTGCGTGTATTCCGAGAGGCCAGACTTTTCGTAGACGCCAATGGCGCGGCGCTTGGCACGGTCGTCGTCCTGTGCCGCCAGGTACTTGGTGTCGGCCGAGCCGTAGACGCTGGAGGCCGGAGAGATTAGCCTTTGTCAGTCTCGCTTCTCTTGTCTTGGCTGCTTACTCAAAGCCGTGGCCGTGGTCGGCCGTGACGAGAACAAGCGTCTCGTCGAGAATGCCCATGTTGTCGAGCTTGTCCACCGTGGCGCGCACCGTGTCGTCGAGCTCGAGCAAGTCGCCCAAGGCGCGGTCATAGTCGAGCGTGTGCATCTGCTTGTCAATGGAAGCCGCCTCGGCCATGAGAAAGAAGCCGCGATCTTCGCCGCGCGTGGCAAGCACGTCAATCGCCTTGAGCGTCATGTCCTTGAGCCCTGGCAGGTCAAGCGCCGGCTTGGAGGTGCCCGAGGGGTCATTCTTGGCCTGTGCCAGGTTCTCCGTAAAGACGTTGCGGTCCAGCCACACGGGCATGTTGCCCTGGCAAAAGACGCCCAGGGCGCGCTGCGACGCGTCAGCGGCTGCCAGGCTCGTCTTGTTGAGGCTGATAGAGTATCCCAGACGGCGCGCCTCGGCGTAGTAGTCTTGAGAGTGGTACGATTCCTTTCCGGGAAGAAACTGCTCGGCGCCTCCGCCAAAGAAGACGTCGGGCCCGCCATGGTTGGTCCAAGAGAAGTTTGTCAGGCCGTGAAAGGCCTGATCAATGAGGGCGCCATACTCGTTGCGCCGGCGCGTGTGGCCCGTCAGAGCAATGGGTGTGGCGTCTGCGAGAAAGGCGGTTGACACGGCGCCCCAAGCTCCATTCTAACAAGAGGGGAGGATATGTCAGTTGGCTGCAAGAGATGTGGAAAAATAGAGAGAGAGAGACAGGGAAAAGATATGGAGAGAAAAAGAGACAAGGGGATAAAAAGAGACGGGACCAACAGACGGTAACGCGGCGGAAAATTTCCACCAAAGTCTCAACCTTGGGATCGTCAAAGGGATCAGGCGACGAGTCGGCATGAACGCCCATGGCATTGACAGTGCTCTTGTGGCCGCTATAGAGAGCCGAAGCAGAGTTGGCCGAGTCGGTGATGAAGCTGTCTATCGAGTGCGTCATCTGATGGCCAATAGAGGGAAACTCGTCCAGCTTCATGCGCGTCTGATACTTTCCATTGACCGTCTTGTGGCCCAGCAGACGCGCCGCTGTAATCTGCAATGTCGTCAGCCCGCTTTGCCTTGGCCTACTTTGAACAGGCAAGAAAAGAAGAAGAAGAAAAGAAAAGAAAAGAAAAAGAGGCCCGTACCATGTTGGTCGTCATGCCATCGCCAATAAAGAGCACTACATTCTTTGCTTTGCGCTCCTTGGCCAGCGGACGCACCCGCCAGTAGGCCGTCGTCGTCTGCTGGTAGTAGTGCAGCTTGACGGTATACAGACCCGGCTCACACAGCTCAATGGCGCGATAGACTCGCGACGCAACATTGACAATCGACGGCGTCTTGGCATCCTCGGCAAACAGGTCCTCATACCACTTGAACTGCCACGTCTCGACGCCAGGCTCAGCAATGCCAAAGTAATGGGCAATGTCTTGGGCCTCGCCGCCATCCTTGGCAATGGTGCCTCGGAAGCCGCTGTCGGGCTTCCCCCCGTGCGCAGCTTCGGAGCCGTTGACGGGCGCATGCACCTCGAAGCGCAGGTCAAACAGCTGGCCAGCCAAAAAGTCGCTCTGGTCTGGAGGCAGAATGCAACCCAGATCGGGACAGGTGCCCAGCCGCTGGTATGTCTGGGCGGCGCCGCCAGACAGCCATGTCGCTGCAACGACAGCAATAGCCAGGCGCTGCATCATTGTTTTGATCGACAAACACAACCCTCACGCGTCGGATTGCCTTTGATTTGCTCGCAACGTGGTCAGATGGCGTCCGAGGGCGAGGGCGCGGCTGAGCTTTCTTTTTTCTCCTTATATCTATCCACCGTCGCCTTGCCCCTAGCTCTTGTCCAAGCTCCTGCACGATTTGCAAAAACTCTTTATAATTCGACACTGCATCCCATGTCCTCCACGTCGACAGGGGCCCCTGAGCACTATTTTGCCCTGCCAGCCCTTGACGGCCATCGACTGCAACACGTGCTGACGCCACTCTTGCTGGGCCAGCAACTGCATGCAGAGACGGCAAGACAGGCCTGCAAAATGGCCGCCCGCCGTCGCCAGCCATGCCAGTCGTCAGAAGTGAACCCTCGACTTAGAAAAAATAAAAAAATAACCAACAGCGTTGCATGGCTACCCTAGACTGGAAGCTGTCCAAAACAACGTTAATTACTCTACCAAGCCGGCGCCAGAGGCCAACGTGGGCCTAACACAAGGTTTCATTGGCAGCTGTTGGGCAAATCGTAAACACCGCCAGCCCCAAAATGTCATGGGCCGCTTCAATGCGAGGGCGATAACGACGTCTTTCGTTGGTAGTAGCCCTGAAGCTTGCCAACAAGCAATGTCCCAAAAGAGCTCCAAGTGCGACGCTGACGCCAATCACACTGTGCGTCAGCAATTGGCACCTCTGCCTGCAATAAGCAACCACCCCCCGCGCTACCTCTGGGCCCATAATGTCTCAATATTGCTGCGCGCAAGCGTCCAGATTGGTCCACCCGGGCTTGTTCATTTTGGCCTGCCCGGCCTCGCTCTTAAAGTGGTAGCCTCTTGCTCGTGGCCGCTCGCCCGATCCCTCGGCAAACTCGGCTTCATACGCCTCCGTGAAGCGTTTCCTTTCTCCCTCAAACACCTCGAGCCCCTGTGAAAGACTCTGGCGAATGCCGACAAAAAACTTTGAAACAACGTCATGGTTGTGTATTTGCAGCAAGTTCCATCCCAGCATCTCCTTGGCATTGAGCAGGTGCTGCAGGTAAGCCCTGTGATGGTGCCTGCAGGTGTGGCATGAACACCCCTCCACCAAAGGTGCCAGCGACGTACTGTGACTCGTGTCCCACATATTGATCCCCAAGGGCACCGGCTTGCTCACACGAGGTGCCGGAAAGCTAAACGAGAAAGCCACTCCCGAGTCTGAGACGGTGTTGATAAAGGCCAGAGTGCAAAGGTCAATACCAAGCGAGATTTGCCGTAGCAGCTGGTGCGGAGTATTAACCGGGTCCAGAGAGAGCCTGGTCAAGGGTAACAGTGTTTGGTAGCGTTGTAGCTCTGGCAGTATGGCCACGCCGTACAAGGCTAGGCCAGATAGCTTATCAGTTACATTTTCCGCCAGGTGCTCCAGATACATCCATTGCATGGGCAGTTCCACGGGCAGGATAGGGGCAAAAACAGATATTCCCAGCTCGTCGAGACGCTCACGGCTACCAAAGTGCTCTAGAAAGCAGTCCAGCCACTCTTCTGTCCGCTCCGCCATCTTGACAAGCTTCTTGGACGCCGGCGTGGTGCTCGAGTGCAGCGCATCGCTTGGGGCAATCGCCACGTCTGGCCGCAGCGACTCGACTGCCGCGGCATACTCAGCAATCGGCAGGCTGGCAAACCCCGTTGACGGATACATATTGATAGCCTTTGCGCTGTTGCCCGTCGGTGTCGGCACAGGAGGGCAGCGTCTGGCGCCCAGAACCGTGACGCGGTCCGCCGCCATGGCTGTGAAGCTGTGCAGACGGCGTCCGTCATTGCAGGGCGTATGGTATATCGGAGGGTCCTTTCTTTCAATGACTGCAGCATCGAGTCAGAAGGGCCAATACAACAGCGATTTGACGAGCTCTACTTGCAGTCCTCAAGAGCCATGTACGCGGCGCCTACAGAAGTATGCTGGTCCAAATTGTCGGGAGTTAGATGCGGCACTGCTCCGCGTGAAGTGACGGCTATGAAGCTGGGAGTATCAATGGCTTTTCTGCCAGGAAAGGCGACTCGTCCCAGTCGAGGCCCGCAGCCGTTTACAGCCGCAGCAGGGCCCAAAAGCCTCATAAACTTGCTGCTAGGCATGTTTGAACCGGAATCTGCCGTTGTCATCTTGTCATTCTTGAAACTTTGGTATCTGAGCCCTGAAAACGAGTTGCGAGCCGCCTGTTGGAGGCTGAGACCTGAACTGAACTGAAGAACTTGCTCTGTGTAAGCAAATACCGATATTGAGCCGGACATCTGCAAGGGGAAAAAAAGGGTACTTTTACTATAGCACCAATCATATATGGCTAGGGTGCGGCATAGCGTGCTCTGCTGCCCGTTACAGCAAAGTGCATTTCTGGTCTTCCTCTTTGGGACGCAGACTGTGCATTAGAGGTGTCACTGTTTGCTGGATGTCTCAAAAACAGTCTACAAACATAACATGATGAGAATACTACTACTCTTTCCAACTCTTTCCGTTGCTGCGTACTGCTCTGCGATTTCCAAACTTTTATCATAGCCGCCGTCTGCTGTAAATGTTGTAGTTATTTTAGCCCTTGTTTTGCCGTCTTCGACTTAGTCATGGCTGGCTGCAAACGAAGCAGATACTACTAGTAACACCCAATTCGATCGCCTTGACAGCCTCCACGACCTTACAGGAAGGGGTTTACCTGTGGAGTACCATGTCCATCTTAGTTGCCGGCTCTATGCGTTATATTATGACAGACTTGAACCGTTATGCCGGTTTAGGGCCGCCGGCCAACATGGGCTGGCGTTAGCTACTCTTTACCCTCAGTGACACCAGGTTCTGTCATGGGCTCTTTTGCCTATTATTTTAGCCCGAACCCAACGCGCTGGTCGGCATGATAAAGTCGGATACAGATAATAATAGGTCGCAAGATGTGCTTATCAAACGATGCAACACAGAGCATTTGCTAGAGCCATCAGAAAAGTACTACTAGATACCTCATGACTGCACCCGACGACATTGCTTGGGAGGAGACATCTCTGCAGACGCGTTTCAGTCCTAACATTAAAGACGCATCATTGAGGGTGTATTAATAGAGATGCATATGTATATTACGGCAAATGGAGGTTTCCTAATATGGGAATCGTAGACGATTCAAGAGAGAGAAGCGTTTCCCTCTCTAGTAATGCTAGAGCGATCAGATAAGTACCTAGGTACTTGGTGACTACACGCGGCGACATTACTCGGGAGGAGGTACCTCTTTAGACGCGTCTCGACCCTGACCATGGCGGCTTCAATTAAAAAAGAAAAGGGCTTTTGAGTGCAACAATCAAGACATGTAGGTCATTCCTTCAACCCAAGACAAATGGCACGGGTGGTGCTGACACGAACACGAGGCTTTCGCTTGCACTCTCGCCAACGCTTCTAGCTGTCGACGCTTGTCAACTACCTCTCGAAACTCGCAACGCCGCAAAGCTACCAGACTAGACAGATTCGGCTCTCGCTTTGGCCCCAGTATCGAACTCGGCCCACCTGCGTGCCGACGGACGCTGTGGACTTGGGGTCTCGGACAATTGTCGCTCTGGTTGCGCTCTCTTGTGTCTGCAATGCCGGGCCACTATCATGATGACCCCGACGAGACGCAGCCCTTGATGAGACTCCCTACGCGACGCAAAGCCAATGACGGCCAAGTCATCGAGACTGAGGTTGCCGACAATGATTCGGGTCCCAGCGTTGAGCGCCGGCGCGGACAGCAAGTCGAGCATCATTCCGAGTCGGAGTCGTCGTCGTCGCCTAGAGACCATGGAGCCGATTCTCCCCTTGCCAGCGATGGAGCTTTGCAAGTCGAGGACTCTCACCAGGCCACGCCGCGCTTTCTCCAGGAGGAGAGGGCGTCGAGATATTGCAAACGCATCCCGTATCCTGTGCGCCGGCTCTGTTGCGCCGTCTCTCGCTGGGCTCGAGGGCCGCCGGATCCCCAGCCCTACCGCATCGCTCCGCTGCTGCCGAGCGTCCAGAAATGGCCTCTGTGGCTCGTCAATCGATTGCTGCCCAAGCTATGGCAGCGCCGCTGGCTTCTCTTTGTATACTTGTCCATTTGGTTCGTCACCTTTGTCCTTGTCAAGCGCAAAGAAAGCGCCGCAATAGAAATCGCAGGCTGGGGCCAGGCCAGCACGATAAGCTGTGGCTCCACCTACTGGAGGAGCGACAACTCGTGCGGTCTTGACGGCGCCGACTGCCGGCCATTTACCATGAGTGGCTTTGCCTTTACCTGTCCAGCCAACTGCTTGAGCTACACGCCCTTGAATCCCAGAGCCGTGGGCGATCAGGAGATTGTGTACAAGCCACTGGTAGTTGGCGGCGGAGACGAATCGGCCATTTACCGCGGAGACTCGTACATTTGCAGCGCTGCTATCCACGCTGGCGTCATCGACAACAAGA
Organism: Ophiocordyceps australis; assembly: GCA_002591415.1. NCBI lineage: Eukaryota > Fungi > Ascomycota > Sordariomycetes > Hypocreales > Ophiocordycipitaceae > Ophiocordyceps > Ophiocordyceps australis. Next base: position 68,387 of record NJET01000079.1, on the reverse strand, counting down.
ATGGCGGCTGCGGCGTCGTGGAGCTCGTAGGACGCCAGACGCAGTTTCCCGGCTCCAACAAGAACGGCGTCGACAGCATTGGCTTTGACTCGTATTTCCCACTCTCGTTTCGCTTTCTCGCCAACGCCGACTGTTCAGCCAAGGATGAGCGCTGGTCTCTGCTGGCCATCTCGGTCGTCTTCTCCGTCATGCTCTCTCTGTTTACAGCCTCGTCGTCCGTCTTTTTCTTTTGCACCTTTACCGCCTTGTTCATTACAGTGGGGATAGCCACTGATGCGCCGCCGAGTCGCTCCGTCGCGGCCCTCGTGTCCAATATTGTGGGCAAGTTTCTGCCAGCGGCTTTTGTGGCATGCGTCGTGTTTGACAAGGTGGCTAAACGCACCCTCAAGGGCCTCAAGGCCCAAGTGGAAAAGACAATCTTGTGGCTGGGGGGCTGCTGGGTAGGCTCCCTGTCCAACTACACCTTGGGCTGGATTCCAATACAGCGTCTCAACAAGCAGGATCTTGACCAGCAGCCAGGCGCAAAGGCGGCTCTGGCCATCATCATCATGATTCTCATTGTCATTGTCGTGAGCCAGATATGGTTTTTCCGCAACGAGGGACGATTGATTCGCTATCTCAAGCTTTACATCTTGTTCTTGGCAGCCATTGTTATTGCGCTGCTCATACCCAGTCTTCATCTACGCCTTCACCACTACATCTTCGCGCTGCTGCTTTTGCCGGGCACAAGCATGCAAACGCGTCCCTCTCTGCTCTACCAGGGCTTCTTGATGGGACTCTTCATCAATGGAATCGCACGTTGGGGCTTCGATCCTGTGCTGCAGACGGCTCAAGCCTTGCAGGGAGACGGCCAAAGAGGCACGCTGCTGCCCACCATTGCTGAGCCCATTATCAACCTGGGCAACGGGCCGGAAAGCCTATCCAACGTGACGTTTACCTGGGACACGCCAGCCGACGTGCAGCTTTACGATGGCGTTTCGGTGCTGGTGAATGACGTGGAAAGATTGAGGTCCTACTTTGAGGATGCCGGAGCCAAAAATGAGTTTACATGGTCGAGGAACAGCTCCTTGGACATGGCTGAGTACTTTCGCTTCGCCTTTATGAGCGGTAGCACGAGCGGAGACTATACCAAGGCTGGAACCTGGACGGCTGACGGAAAGTGGCACAAGATGGAATCTGGGCCGTCGAAATAAAAGGCGAGGCTGTGCCGCTTGAATAAAGGGTACTACATGCAGCAAGATCCCAGCTAGCTTGGCTGGACTTTGACTTGTCATACTCCTACTATTGATATGTGCTGGGCTAGCGTGGCACCGATGCGACCATGTGCAGTTGCGGTTGGGCGGGTCATGGTGCTATTGGATCGCTGATGTTTTGGGGCGTCGGTTCGGCTCGGCTATGGTATACAACTGTCGGCCTCCGCACTCAAACAAGGTTTGCAAAAGGGATAGTGGTAGGAGAATCAAAGGAGAATCAAAGCTACAGGATCCACAAGAGCAGCCATGAAGTCGTCGTCGAGTCTCGTCTTTGCTCTGCTGGCAGCGATTGAAGAGTCGATTCTGCCAATAACGAGAAAGGCAGTCTTGAGCGGCAACCCTGTCTTTGGGGCAGCTGTCATCTCGAGAAAAGACTTGGCTGTGCTCACGGCCGCAAACAACAACGCGACCCTATCGCCTATACTACACGGTGAAGTGAATTGCATCGAGCGCTTCTTCACCGAGACATTTCCCGACGCCGCCACTCGGCCGCAGCCGGGACGCGATGCCATTTTCCTAGCAACGCACGAGCCGTGCAGTCTGTGCCTGAGCGCGCTGGCGTGGTCTGGATTTGACGAGTTTTACTATCTCTTTACATATGAGGAGAATCGGCGCGTGTTTGGCTTCCCAGGGAGAGACGTGGGCATTATTCGCGACGTGTTTCACCTCGGAGACAAGACTGTGAGTGACGAAAACATGTATAGTAGAGAGAATGCATTTTTTAAAGGCAGGGCGTTGGCGGATATGGTGAATGGGATAGAGGATGAGGAGCAGAGGGAGAAGGCGAGGGGAGAAATGGAGAGGATCAAGGGCTTGTATGAGCCGGTGCATCGGGAGTGGAAGCGGGTGACGGGACAGTAGTAGAGAGGCATGGCATGCAGTTGTCAAGTATCGTCTTGATTGTTTTTTCCCTTTCATTTTGGATACATCGACATGACGAGGCAGAGGGACGGGTGCCGTGGGGGAAGCATTGGTACGTTTTGGAATACACAGCATCACAGGGTTGAGAGACTGGACAAGTGGGAAAAGAAATCATCTATCTCATTTTTTTCGTACGTCATTGTCATCATGGCAGGAGGGTATTTTTTAGGCGGGTTGCAGGAACGGGTTGGACCGTGCTGCCAATGCAGAGCGTGTTGAAGAGATGCTTTGTTTCAAGTCTAAAAATGATATAACAAGTCTTTTTAACTCTTCTCTTTTTCTTTACATGTTCTAAAAGGTGTCCAAAAGAAAAAGAAGGTGAAGAAGAAGACTTGTAAAGGATTGGGAAAACACGAGGTCTTAGGCAAAGAAGGACTTGAGAGACCTGCGCTCGTTGTGTGGGATGGCATGGGCTGAGTCGAGGTCCCTGGAGTCAAGGGGGCCTCGAGGGCCATGTGGGATGGATCTAGGCGACTGCCTCTTTTGGAAGCCATCCGAACCCTTCTGACGCGAGCTCTGAGAGTTGCCCGAGTTGCGAGAGCTCGACCGGGATGACGCAGAGTTGCCGATTTGGCTGTTGCGGCCGCTTCCGGTGCGACTGTTTCCAGTGCCAGCGGTAGAGTCGGCACCAATATTGGCATTGTTGTTCTTGTTATTCTTGTTATTGCTGCCAGTTTGAGAGTTGCCGATGTTTGTGTTGGAGTCAGTGTCATCGGCACCCGTGTTGCCACCGCCCGACTGGCGGTTCTTGTTTGAGCCACCAGCAGCGTTGCGGTTCTTGCCGCCAGTAACTCCCTGGCCATTGTTGTCGGTGACGTCGTCGTTGCCAGTGTTGCCAGTGTTGCCGTTTTGCTTGTTGCGGTTCTTGCCGCCAGTAGCTCCCTGGCCATTGTTGTCAGTGGCGTCGTCGTTGCCAGTGTTGCCAGTGTTGCCGTTATTCTGCCCGCCATTCTTGTTGTTCTTCTTGTTGCCCTTGCCCTTGCCCTTGTTGTTGCCGCCGCCATTGTTGTTGTTGCCGCCGTCATTGTTGTTGCCGCCGCCATTGTTGTCGTCAACATCAATGGGCGCCGTCTCCACTGGAAAGTTGGCCGACACGACGCTGTTTGCCAGCAGCGCATCAACAGCCTTGAGGCTCTGCTCTGCCTGGTCACTACTCGAGTTCTTGTTGGCCTGGACCGCGTCCTGGAAGCCAGCTTGGTTGACGAGGATCTGATCGGTAATCTTATTGGCCGGGTCGGCAGTGCGGATCGAGTTGGCATTGTTCGACTGGCCCTTTGCGCCGGCAAGACGCACGGGGAAGCAGCCGCCAAAGGGACCGGCCAGGGCGTTGTTGCGGCAGCGGACGGTGCAAATGTCGCCCGTGGAAGCTGTGCTTGAGTCTTAGTTTGGCTATCTTGGAGGAGGGAGAAGTGGTTCAACTAACCGCCAGTGCAGGTGAATTGGTCTGGCATCTTGACACTGATGGTGAATGCCTGTGCCTTTGCTTGTGACAGACCGTTTGATCCAGGCACATTGTTGGTCACGGTGAGGTTCTGCTCTTGGATTAGCCCCTGTTTGATGCAACTCTTTTGTTTGAAAAAAAAAAAAAAAAAAAGAACAAGATGGACAAAAGGGGCAAGGGCAAAAGGGGCAAGGGCAAAAGGGGCAAGGAAAACAAGCCAAGACCAACCTGAGAAATAACACCCGTGTTGCTCGTCTCATCCAAGTCGCAGGTATAGGGACCCGCGCCATCGGCATTCACCTGGTGAATCGTCACCTGCATCTCCGTCCCGGGCTCAACCTCGGTCACCTTGCCCTCTGCAATTGCGTTTTCCGTGTTCTCGCCCACGTCGATATTGCCCTTGAGCTGCGTGCGGCCGCACTGGTTGACCACGTTTGCATCGATTTCGGCATCGCGGATAATCGTCGTGTCTTGCTGGCAGGGGCTGATATTGATGCAGTTGCGCGCAATGGCCGGGTCGACCTGGAAGCCAACACTCGACGGCGAGCCCTTGAGGCCCTGGGCGTCGAGAATGACGCCGTGGCACGAGGCCAGGGCGGCAAAGGAGGAGGAGGCGATGAGAGAGGAAAAGTACATGATGGGCGAGTCAATAGACAAAAATGTGCCAGCACAGAAAGAAGAGAAGCTCGACCTTGGCAAAAGAGGCAAAAGAGATGAAAATGAAGGAACAAGAAAGGTGCCTGCCCAAACTAGAGAAAGAAAGCTATAAGCGACGGGATGACTAGAAACAGAGATATTACACCAACACGGACACTTAGACGGGGAGCCACAGAAAAGAAGAGAGACGACCTTGGGCTCGGGATATATACCTGTGCCACCTTTTCCCCTATGCTCTGCCCTTGTCCGCCACGCAACATGAATAATGGATCCCAAGCCACCAAGGAACCAAGTAGAAGCAATCCCCCTTCTCCCTCTGCTCACAAAAAAAAAAGGCCATCGACACGCGCTACACGCTGCTACTGTTTCTGTCGCACATGGGTGGCCACGGGGGGTGGACCAGGTGTGAAGACGTGAGTGTTTCGACCGACACACCCTGCCCGGCGATTTGCCCTGAAAAAAGGGGGGGGATCAAGAGCATCTGCTGTTTCGCTGGTTCCCGGCGCATCACGCTTGACAGCGATTTTTGGTCCACGAGCCTTGGCTGCTGTGCTAGGTTTCCTAGGCGCTTGAGCGACCAACAGAAAAGTGGCGTATACGAGCTGTTAGTCTAGTGGCTTGCCAAGTCGTTCCTATTAACAGTCTTCTTATCCTACTATATAAACTCTAAACATGTTTGCGAATAAACCCGTGTAATGCAGCACCTTTCAGTTCGATTTCCCGCAACTCAAAAAGAAGAGAAAAAAAAAAAAAAAGAGAAAAAACAAAGGCGGAAAATTAACACACAACCCCGTATTCTTTTTCCGTCCTCACACTCTGGTGCAAAACCCCGCGACAAACTGATTCAAGAGCCCGGCCTTGATGCATAAGAGCGCTGAAAAGACCGATCACTAGAGGAAACATAAACGGGGATGCCCGCGGCTTACCCTTGTCTCCCCCCTCCTCTCTCCAAAATCGCATCACAGGATTGCTGGCTCGCACAGCTCGGGAGCGCGCCGATCAGCACCGCGCCCGCCAGGTCCACCCCAATCGCTGTCCAGGTGCTTGAGTCGTCAAGTGCTTCACATCTCAAACCTGTAGCTAGGATTCTATTTTACTGTTGCCCATTTGGTTGCTAGAGCTATTGCTTTTCATGTCGTCATGTTTTTATTTTCTCGTCTGTACTTTTTCATTCTCGGTCCCAAAACTATGTTGCGTCCTTGCGACGGTTTGAGAATAGGACCTGGTTTGTAGCTGTTTGTGACAGCACATCTAGTTTTCTGGAAATCAAACATCCCTTGCCTCGTGCTCCTTCCCCTCACCCCTTTCCCCTCTGGCAAAACCACCTTTGCTCACCACATACATTTTTTATTCCCAGTCCCCTTTTTCCAATGGAATAGATTTCCTTGATGCATTCCGACAGCGAGCATGAAGCGCCCCCCTTTGTCTGTCATCTCGACCCCCTGTCTCCTGCGTTTCAGAAAGCTCCTATGCTGCGTCTGCAGCCTCGTTGCCCATCTGTCCTCTTGATGCATGCAGACATGACCCTTGCTCGCTTAACTTGTCGGCCTCATCATAATTACCCAGTTTCAAAAGGTCCGCCAAGCCGACTTTTTTCTTCTGGCTTGCTTCTCCCAGTGAGCATACACATTGTCCTGAATTCAACCTGGAGCTCCACCTCTAGCCTTTTTTGGGCCTAGATGCCGTGGTGATTGACTCGTCGATTACCCGATTGCGGAGACGGCTCGAAGCGAAAACGTCTGCTCTTTCTAGTTTAGGTAACAAGTCTGGTCCTGGGGGTATGGCTGCCAAGGGGTCAATGACTAACATCGTCTTGGTGCAACGCTGGGATGCTTGTTGAGGTCTTGGGGCGGGCACTTCATGAGTCTTGATGTATGATTGATTAATTACACACACATGGACGATTTTTTACATACAAGTTTCTTGGACATGACTTTTGTACGCGCGCGCCTCTTTCGTAATCGGTCTTTTTCTTTTTCATGCCCTCACTCCCTCCTTCTTTTGCCTCTTGCACACACCTTGATCCTCCACCCCCAAATAGCGCCGAAAATCCGTCCATCCAGGTCGCATAAAAACTCTCCAGACAAGAGACAAAAAGAGTCTCCAGTCTTCATTTCCCAGACATGACAAGCAAGCATGAGCCTCATTAACCTTATAGCTGTGCATTATGAAACCCCTCCAGCGCCACGCACCTCGTTCCACATGCCCAGGTCTGCCGCCAAACCATGTCACAGTTAAATCTTATTTAGCGAGGGAGAAATAAAGGATTCCCTTTCTTATTCATTCAGCGAGAACCTTGAAATACCGCATGGATCGAGACAAGTGGAATCCTCGCGTGGAATATATTAAAACGCTTCGGGACTTGTTCTTGCCGAACAAAATGCTCCCACGCTGACGTGTGTTTACACTTGCTGCAAACACTTGTTAGAAAGATGGTCTCAGTGCCCATGCTCATTACGAGGCACCAGCTCCTTTCGCAGGCTCCCACCTCGTCATATATTCCACCTCGTCATATATTCCACCTCGTCATATATTCCACCTCGTCATATATTCCACCTCGTCGGTGGAACAAGCACCTGACTGGCAAAATTATACGTGACTGAATCAAACACCCGTGGCTCACGAACCCATCTCTTGGAGAGGCTGCGTATAAACTCCGATGTCCGTCTTCGTCTTTGGCGTCTCGGTAGTAAACCTATACCGATGCTGCATTAAAAGACACCAAGTCAGTCTAGTTTACTGTTGCTTATTCTGGGCAGGGTAATGTTTGGATACATCTTCGCATTGCCTCGGTATTTCTTGCACATACCAGCTTGTATGAAGACGACATTCCAGTGTCACGGCAATTGGAGGCTCTTATCTGCAGCTCGAATAGCTCCAGCAGCCTTGGTTTCATTCAAGCAAAAACCAAACCTGAAAAATCCCACCTTCAGTCCTCGACAACGTGGTGCCTACCTACACTGTTGCCAAACAAACATGCAACTTTTCCTTGCATCAAAATCACCTACCCTGCACCACTCTCGCCCACTCCTCTTACACGCGGCCTCTATAAATAGCCAAGGTCTCACCTTTACTTTATTGGAACAAAAAATGTAGCCGAGGTGCGACGCCACACGTATCAAGCGTACAGGTCGGCGTGACAGGAGCCCCCGTATCCATACATAGGATCTTCCTCGATCCAGGAAAATCCGTCAATCATTGCAATTTTCTTTTTTAGAATGCAACCCAGTTTCTTCTTGATTTGCTTTGCTGGCTTTTTGCAAAACTATATGGACCTTGTACGCGCGTAAATCAAACACATGAACCCAAACAGAGAACGAAATAGAACATGGAACCACAATGGAGAACAAGAGGACAAAAGACAAGCAAGAAAAGTAAAATAAGAAAACAGTGCAAGATGAAAGTAAAGGTAAGAACAAAAGAGGGGGAAAAAGCAGCAGGCCACTAAAAAAAAGACTGTCCATTCTCTCTCCCTCTCTCTCCTCCCCCCTCTCTCCCTCTCTCTCCCTTCCCCCCCCCCCGCCCCCCTCTCTCTCGCCCTCTCTCTCCCTTTCTTCTTCTTCTTTTCAGGGGTGCCACATCAATGGATTGCCGCCTCGGCGATTTGCAGGCCAGCTGCCGCCACATTGCTCGCCGCCATGATGCCAATAAACACCTGCCGACTCTCAGGCTCCTTATCATTGACGGCAGCAGCATACGCCACCCGTGAAATATACTGCGTCAGGTTTGTAACCTCGCCCACAATGCCTGCTGACCTGTCAGCCCCTACCTCGGTTTCATCCAGCTCGTAAAAGTGGTAGCCCGTAACGATAATGGCTGGAATTACGAGGAACGCATTCACCACGGCGCCTACGCTGCGGCCGTCTGAAACGGTCAAGGAGGAAAATTTGCCGCCCCACTTGGCAAAGCTCCGCTGCGCAAAGCCTGAAAAGACAACCTTGGCCGCAAAGACCAAGACGGTAGTGGTGATGGACAATCCACGCACAGTAGGGTTGCGCAGTCCTGCACGTGGCACCAAGATGTTGGCGCCTCCCTGAAACGCGGCGCCCACGATGCCCAAGCCGGTGCACAGCAGCGAAAAGTCATTGTCTCCGCTTTGGGCTTCGGCCTCAAAAATGTTGAGAAAGTTGGCGCTGATAATGATGAAAGCTGCCGAGGCGTGTGTAGCGACGGAAACGGTCTGAAACGTCTCCTTGGACATGGCGGCCAATGGGTCAGAGTGAAGGGCTCCTGGTGCCTTGCCATTGGGCACTGGGCCGTGAAAGAGGCCTTCCAATTCACGCCACGACTTTGCCGAGACGAGGCCACGGGATAACTCGTCGTCGGGAAAAGGGGCCTTGCCTTCAGCAAGCTTGTAAATAACGGTGTAGCCAACACCAACTATCCAGGTGAAAAGGTCAAGAATCGAAATGTCGGGCACGCCAATGGCATTGAGAATGTCCGAGATGATGGGAATATGAATCTTGGTTGTCAAGATGGCAGCGCCAGAGCTGGCCGTGTGGTGGAGCACGTTAAACAGAGCATCGACAACAACGCGCGTGCTCGACAAGACGCCACCGAGAAGAATAACCGTCAGTTTCCGCATCACCTCGCCCACACTCAGAGAGGCAAATTGCATAGCCAGATCCTTCAAGTCTTTGAAGACGCCTTCAACGACAAGGCCCTCTCGGGACAAGGCATCAAGCAGACTGTAAATCAGCTCCTCAGCCACGTCGGCAATGGGATTATCCTCCAAAATGGTCAGGTTTTGGGCATTGCTGTGCAGGTGATGGACCAGGAGCTGCGAGGCGGGCGTGTGGTCCTTGGTTGGATTCGCAGCGCTGCCATGTGCGGGCTTGGACATGACTTCGCCCAGGGACGAGGTATCGGCCATGCCACCCCAATTCTTGAGCAAGGCCTCGGCATCATCAATGTGCTGATCAAAGGCGTCCTTGACGTCCGGGATGCTGTCTATTTGGTGGCGGACATAGAGGTCAACAATGTTGTACAGCACATTCTTGGTGCGCCGAATGTCATCCCACTCAAAGAGAAACTCAATGTAGTGTATGAGATCAACAATGGCCGTCTTGATCTCGTTGAAGACCCATTCCAGCGCTCCGGCAATGGCGTCAAAGGTGTCGAGGATGGCGCGGTAGACCTTGCCGGCAATCGAGGCTACAAAATGCCAGGCGTCGCTGGCTGCGTCGTAGACGAGCTTGAAGAGGGCTTCTACGCCCGACTTGAGCCAGCTGAACAAGTCGCCGGGCGCAAGCGCCACTTGGTCGCCAGGGCTCTCGTAGACGCGCGGCGAGGCATAAAACAAGGTGGCAGGGACAACGTCTAGGCGCTCTGGTGCGTCCTTGGGCGCTGCGCGAGCCTTTTGGAAGATGTGGTCCATCTTTTTCAAGTGCTCGGCCACTGCTTGCACGTCCTTGTCAGAGGCTGACGACGGCACAAGCGGCTTTTGCTTGGGCTTGCCCACGATGCCGCCCGCCACCGTCTCAGCCGGGAAGCTGGCACCGCGCAGCTTGCCGTGAGAATTGAGTGCGGTAATCTTGTCCAGAGACTTGGACATGGGACTAATCTCTGCGCCATTGGCCGCTCCGTCAACAGACACTGTGTAAGTTGCACTGTTGAGGTTCGTCGTGGCCTCGACAATGGACAGGGAGCCCGTCGAGTCCGTCTTGACCTTGACGGGCTTGGGGCCCAGCAGATAGTAGAGGCCGTTGATGTAGACGGGCGTACAGCTATCCGTCTTGATGTCCAGCATGACATTGGAGGCGGGCAAATCATTGTCGCCCGTCACATGCACCAAGGTGGTGTACGACTTGAAGGCGAGCGATTGCTGCCGCGGCGGCGCGTCCAGCACAATCTCCTGCGTGCGCCACACCTTGGCGGCCGTGTTGGAGGCCTGGGATATGCGCTGCAGCTTCCCGCCGCCAGAGGCAAAGATGGTATTGCCGCCATCTGCCCTGTTGATATAGGCCGAAATCTTTTCAATGCCGCACAAAATGGGCACCGGCGCACTCCACGAGCCCGGCATATCCAGCTGGCCGTGGGGACACGAGAGATAATAGACCTGGTTGCTGGCGTTTTTGCCCCATATCGTCGTGATGCCATTGTGCGCCATGGCCAGCAGCGTGTCGGTGCCGGATAGGAAGTCGCTCCTCGCCACGGCGTGGAATTCGAGGGGCGAAGCCTCTGCCGCCAGCCGATACAGCGTCGAGCCGCCAACGACGTAGAGATCCGTCAATGGCGAGCGCCCGTCGAGGTTGCGCGCCGCCGCCATGGCCGAAGGAATCTCATGGCTCCTCTCGCCCCCCTCGTCGTTGGGCAGGTGTAGGCGCAAGGGCTGGGGCGGCCCCAAGCCAAAGACGTTGATGACGGGCACGTAGACGAGTTGGGCCTCTCTGCCGGCTCTTCCCAGCGTGAAGACGCCATCGGTCCAGCCGGGCGCCAGCCGTCCAACACAGCTCTGGTAGTCGCCGCTCTCAATGTCAACGGGCACATCGTGCTTGACCCAGAGAGTGCCAGTTGAGCGCTCAGGGTCAATGTAGTAGCGGGTAATCTTCTTGGCGGGTGACTGCGAACCCAGCCGGTCAATGTCGACAATGACATACTGCACCGCCTCGTCCGTCTCGGCAAACATGACGCCGCTAACGGCAATCGTCTTGGGCCTCTCCGTGGCGGCGTCAAAGGGCACGGGGCGCCAGCCAGGCTTGGCCGTCCATTCGAGGCTGGAGCTCGAGTTGCAGAGCGACAGGAAGACGTGGTCGGTGCCGCCTGCGCGCACCACGACAATCATGCCAATGGAGCAGTCCACTGCGCTCTGGCCAACGGCAAAGAGGGAGATGGAGGCGTCTCCTCCAAACCTGTCGGCTATGAGCGCACTCGTCAGGTCTGTCACGGACCAGCCCGTCTTGCAGCTGCTGCTCTGCTCAACAATGACATGGAGCACTGTGGCCGAGTCAAGGGCGAACAAGAGGCTGTGTCCGTCTGCCGTCTGGAGAGCCTGGAAGCGGCTAGTGGGCGTGGCAATCTGGCCCTGGACGTAGTTTTGCATCAGCTCCGACTTGAGCGTCAGCGAGTGCGTCACGACGGCTTCCGAGGCAGCCTTTTGTACCATGCGCCACCCATCGTTGAAGCTGACATAGGTGATGTCGCAGATGAGATCCTGGTGCTTGGAGAAGCGGGCATGGCTAAAGGAAAAGACCCTGCCGCCGGGAAAGACAAAGCTCTGCAGCTTGTTGATGGGAACCTCTCCAAATCGCGGCGATATAATGGGCTTAATCTGCCGCTTAAAGTCGTTGAGGGTGCTGTCGACGTTGGTGAAGGCGTTGGACAAGAAGTCGAGGTTGCCGCTCTGGCTTTGGTCCTTGAGGTCGTGGCTGGTATTAGTCATCTGCAGGCCGCCATAGCTGTCCACGACAAAGTGGTACGTATCCGTTCTGATATTGTCGAAAATATTGAAGCCGTCCCAGGTGGCGTCCCAGAAGATGACGCAGTAGACAGTCAGCTGCTGCTTGATCTCAACCGTTTCTCCTACAAACTTGACGTCGCACGTATACCGCGGCCGCACCTTGACCTTGGCGTACGTGGCGCCATGCTTGCTGCTGTCCTCGTCCTCGGTCTCGTACTCAATGTGCACCACTTTGTCTCCCTCTGGCGTCACTTCGGCCTTGTTGGGCGTCTGGCCCGAGTGCAGCGTCACTTTGTATTCGGCACTTCCTCCAGCCCACGCTCGCGCCCAGCACTCGGGCTTGATGCAGCTGCGCATAATCATGGGCACCAGCTGGTCGCATAGATAGCGCCCAATGGCCTGCCGGTTGATGGCAATGACGCCGCTCTTGTCATTGACCTCTTTGGGCAGCACCCAGTTCCAGTTGAAGCTCGACGTGCCGGGCAGCGCATTGAAATTGGCAGCACAGAGATAGTCGAGCGTGCTGCACGACTGCTGCAGCACACTGGGCTTGCGGATGACGATGCCCTGCGCATCCTTGACCTGGCTGACCTGTCGCTCAAACGCCGTCAATTGCAGCTGCGATGGATCGCGCGTCTGCGATACCGCCGTCACAGCCACCAGAGGCAGCCCCTGATTTTTGGCCATGTCGCTCCACGTGTCCACAAAGGCCTGTTGCAGCACCGAAGCTTCATGCGACTTGGGCGGCACTCCGCTAAACTTGGGCACCGACTGCAGACTGGCATTGCTGACATCGTACAGCAGCTGCTGGAGGCTAAAGGCCGACGACGACATGTTTTGCAGCTTGCTCCGCAGCTGTCTCTTGGCCTCGGGGTGCGAATTCAGATACGGCGTGTCCAGCCTATCGTCGAGATCCTTCACGACGAGGTTTACCCTTGTCTCAATAATCCACGGCTCGTGCCTCGTCGGTTGGTAAACGTCCCAACTCCCTGGGCCGCCCCATCCATTCGCAGGCGTGTTGACCACCAAGTAGGCCTGTCTGCACATGAGATTCAATGTCACATTGCTGGCACTGCTGCCCAGCACTACCACGGGCGGCAGCGCTCGCGGCATCACGCCTTCAGGGATGCCTATTTGGAGCCTGACGCCCGCCATGAAGCCCGCCTTGGTCAGATCGCTGACACCTTGGTCACTGTGTGATGTTCCATGTGGAATCTGGAATGGGTCTGCATTATTGGCACGCCTCTTGAGCTCTTCCAGAGATATCATCTCGGAAGGAGTTCCCGTGGCGCGATCAACCATGAAGCAAAGGGTTTTCACCGGGAGCTTCCCCTCGAGAAAGTAGGCCTTGAGGTCCGAGTTGAGGCTTGCCTCGGTTGTCGACACCACAAAGTCGTATCCATACTTGCTGTGCGATAGCCATGAATCGGTGGCGTCCATGATGTACGAGACTTGACTTGAGCCACCTCGATTCTATTTCTTATGATCTTGCTTCTATCGCTATGGCAACGTCAAAGACTCCGTGACCTTCTGGCCATGATGCACACCTTTATACCCAAGCCATTGCCCTCGCTCGCTGCCCTCAAACTACGCCCCGGCTGCCGTCCTTCATCTCCCTTGGAGCGCAGGGCAGTCATGTACAACGTCGTCATCTATACTTTTCTTCTCCTCACTGACCTGACTGGTACATGTATGCTTTATTACGCTCTTGGCGGAGAGACAGCATTGGCTTTTACCTAACCGGTATCCAGCGCTGCCTCTACCAATAGTCTCCTTTGAGCAGAGGTCATGTAAAACAAAGCTCAAGTTGGCCATGATGCCAAGTTCCAGCTGAGCAGGGCGCCTGTAGATGCCACCTTGAAAGTCTTGGATACTTGAGCTCGCTTCAAAGCTACTGCTATCGCCGACCCCCCATGTCCATTTTCTCCTCCTTAAAAAGACTTTTTATCGACAGGTTTTGTGGCCCATAGTTGCATTCGGACATGGTACTCTGTGACGCCGCTGTCTAAATTCATGGTTTGTGCACTTGAAGATGTTAATACATGCTTATTCATGTTGTGCTGCCTACGACTTGTATGCTTTTCTAGAGACAAGGTCAGGTCTGTTATACAAGTACTTCAACCACACTCCTTGCTCTTATGCATGTTTTACCAAGTTGAGAAAACACGAATTATACTCAAATCTTTTGGCAAAGGTTCCGCCCATCCTAGCTCTGGAGCCACCCCGAGGCGCCACAATGATACCCAAGAAAAGACCTAAACGGCCAAGAGCCCAACCTTGTACAAAGTGCTCCAACTATGAACAAGAGGCATTTTTCATTCCTTGCAAACTTTTTGACTCGAGAGAAAAACACACTTAAAAATCTTGATTTTTTGCACTTCTTCTTGCCGGATACATTCTCTCCATTTCCCTTGCTGCACCGGCAAACGAGGTCAAAACTAAGGCATTTTGACTAGAACGGTGGTTAGAAGGGCGAAAAGCCTGGCGTGACCTTTATGTGCAATGAGGCTACTTGAATTTAAAGATTAACTAATTCCTACTATGAAAGTTATAATTTCTATGTTTAAAGACTAATAAGTCTAGGTCTATAACTCTTCTCAACGGAGAAGGATGCAGCACAGCTCCGAGCACGTGGGAAGGGGATGCCCAACCCACCCGAGACCGATACTTGCCCTGCTTTAATCAGAATGTCGGGAAGCAGCATATTTTCATCACCGGCGATTTGTAGTCCTAGTTTAGTCCGCGACAATAATAAGAAAGAGTCCCATGTCACCCCTTTTCAAGACCAGATTGACCAGACTTTTCCTCCAAGCCAACAGCTTTGACAATCCCTCTCTCAAAGTATTAGATTATCCGACTCGAATCATGGACTGCCAACCATAGCGGAATATTTGCAGAGTGTCACAACACTCACTGGATAGGCGACGTTGCACACGAGCTCTCTAGAATACACGATTCATAGTAAGGCTTGAAATCAGGGCAAACGGCAATGGAAGCCGATAATACTTTGGCCGACGCTTTGCATAATGTCGGGCGACGACTCTTTGCATCATTTCGAGACAAAGCCTAGTGAAATTGCTTCCTTGTCCTTTGGCTGGGCGCATATTCTCTGTATAACCAACCCTGCTGGAGAAGCAGCATGTTTCAATGTTGTATGTAAACGCACCACAGGAATTAGCCTTGGATGAAAGTGACTTGGAAATTGATGACGATGAGGAGGCCGATTCCTGCTCTGGCGAGGGTCCAATGCTGTCTAGCTGTCTCTTGCAACAAGTCAGGGATTGGGTCATGAGTGTCTACGTACATGGCGAGACTTTTTTGTAGAGTAGAAAACTATTATAAGAGTATTTATGCGGCTCAATTCATCCCCTTGACTGATGTGCTGAAGTTGGTCTAGCCTTTGAAGAATACGACAAGATGCGGCCGCGCTGGATCTTGGCCGACCTCGGTGTAATCACCACCACCCAACTCTTTTCTCGAGCACTTAGAGAGCAACCTCGGCAGCTGAATACCAAAGGCTTTTTACCCGGCGGCGTTTCAACAATAAATCAACTCGTCGAGCTTTTGCTGCCATTAGCGCGCCAAGATGATGATGCCGTTGCAAATCTCAACCATGGGCGCAGTCACGCGTCGTACAAAGAAATTCAGGCCTTGGGTAATATAAATATATAGCTAGAGATCTTGAATTTTGACATCTCACGGCTAGATTAGCGACTTGCAAGCAATTAGTCGCAAAATTAATCTAGCCACCTTGAAGGGAGACGGGGTTTCCTTGAAAGGAAGGTAGTAGGACGGCAAGGAAACAACGACTGGCTTTATATAATAAACGTCAGACTACGACACTAAGCTGCCAAAGGTGTTTTGAATCCTCATAATTGACACGTCGCATGTCGGGCATGCGTCATTGTTTCCAGCTGCGGTGTTTTGATAGGAGGGACAGAAGTAAGCGAGAGTAATTTTCGTGCGGTGAAGTGTGTGTGATTCGGCGGGGTGTTGGGAGATGTGAGGATGGAGCTATATTTTTTCCTTGTTTACGTGACAAGTGGTTGTGTGAAGACATATTCATCGTCGTATCCTATATAATGTCACTCCCAAGATACTCTGCCCAAGAATAGTACTAGGACTAGAGAATAGAATAATACTATGCTTATAGAGGGCGGATATAGACAGCGGATATATGTCGGCATGTGCCTTGCCGGCGGGGCATGACATCAAAGCAACAGGGGTCCAATGGCACCTCAACAGCAAGACTCGTTTCTACATCTTATACCATCAACATTATACCCCATCAACTCCTAGGTATACGATGCAAAACACTAGATAACATGTAATCATAATTTCTAGTCAGAATTATAGTCAAACTGGTTCAAACAGCCAAGCTTTCACAACGTCCTGCATACAGCTCGGCTCCATGCTCATCTGCCCGCGTTCGAACAGCTAGTCGACATCACCACCCCCCTACCCCCGGCTATAAGACTCAAAATTCGCCACACCTCAAGGTTGGACCGTGAATACCCTCTCAGCTCCTTTACACTAGCCATGAGATATACCCGATACCACGACCACCGGCTACAGGGTATTCAAAGCGCGGTGCCGGCTGTCCAATTGCAGGCGAGGCATGCGTCAAGCCAACCATCTTACATGGCTGCACACATGACTGCGACAACTGCAACAACAACGGCAGTGGCAGCATCAAACTGCCAGCCATCGGCTTCACCTCACCTTGGCACACTCACCACACGCAACACGTGCCTTCTCCCACAATGCAACGAGCGCGGCAATCGAAGATGACGGACAACCAAACCTCTACCCAGTGACGTCGACGGAGCCCTTATCCATCCATTCACGAGCCAGCACGCCTCACGCTCGTGCCACCAGACCCCTAGTCGACAACGTCTAGTGCGAGCACAAGTCGGGTTGGGGAATCCAGCCTGGCTAGGAGCTTGGGCCAGATGCAACACTGGCGAGCAAAAGAAATGGCAGCTCGTCATGATGATCGGCGCCAGTGCATCCAACTTCTGTCAACCATGTACTTGTATCAGCACGTCGGCCTCCTCCTCGAGCCAATGGCATGCAAGGCTACCAGTCGACAAGCAGCCATGGTGGCACGGCCGTCTTCGCGTGCACCCCTTCATGACGTGGGCGCAGCAACGCCAAGGCAGATGCACCACAACAACCCTCCATGCTGCTTGCGCAGTGGCACAGCAAGGGGGTGGCAAAAGACGACGCGGGTTTGAGTGTTGCCGCAGCCCATCTTGAGTCCCATCAGCCTGTCCGGCAAACCCATCTGCCAGGCTACACACATGCGGGCCACCATGTACACGGAGCAGTGATATCAGACGAGTCACGGCTGCTGCAGACACGAGCGCTTCAGCAAGGCAATCCCCTGCTTGGTCAATAGCTCAGTCGTCGTCATTGGTCCGGCGAGGCAGGCCGGATGCATCGTCGGTCTTCCAGGCGCCACGGATGCAACAGGGCGTCATGTCCAGAACCACTTGCTCTCCTAGCACGACCTGTGCTGCAGCTTGACGCGTCACGCTGCAGTACAACAGCGTCTGTTGCCAGTATCAACCACAAGGACAAAGAGTGTTGGTTCCGCTTGCATCGACTGCCAGGCCAATTCATCAAAGGTGCTGCATCAAGCCGCCTCGAACCATCATCAAAACGTCATGTCGAGGGGCATTTGGTGATGGCTCTCCACGGCTCCGATGCTCACCTCAATATCACTCAGCACAAGCAGCCAGCCGTAGCATGCAGCGTCGCTTCCACGCGTCACACAGCCTCCGAGGCTACGTGCCTGGCATGGATTCAACGGGCGTTTGGTCAAACAAGCTTTTTAAATTGACGTCTTGTGTGTGGATATATGCTCTCGGGACCCGTGGTGACCGTGACAAAAGATGTCTGGGCCTGGTGCACGAGGGCATTGTGTAATGACAACAAGATGGCTGCCACGCCCTACGTAGCCCATGTCTCTGATTTGCTGAGATCTCCAAAACAAGACGCTTTTGCCCAGATCTCAGGCCTGTTTTGCCAGGCAACGAAATGTGGGCACTGTCTTTGAGCGTCGCAAAAGCAGCCTTGCTATTGAGCATGCAGTCATTAAAGTTGCGAGACGCTTGTGTCATGTGGCAAAAAACCCCAAGCCCCAGCGCCGCAACGCCTTGTCGTCATTGTCCATCAAGGGGCCAGGACCCTTAGCAAAGGCAATCCAGCACTGGCCATGTGGAATTCGAGGGCGGGCCAAGACGCTTTACCGGTGACGTCAGGCAGCTGCGACGCCTTTTGCATCTTTTGCAGATCTTATACTAGCAGCTGCCCGTTTCCGACCGGACACACTTTTCTTGACTCAGACGAGCCATCCGTCTTTTCTGGCAGCAGACCTCATGTCAGCACCGACATGTGCCACACGGGGCAGTAGGACCTAATAGTAAGACGGGCTGACGGACTCGTCGGGGAGAGCGCGCCAGCCAATTTTTTTTTTTTCGAAAAAAAAAAACAGAACAAAAAAAACAAAAAAAGGGTCTCGACAGGCCACCACGAGTCTCGACATGGGCAATTGGCTTGGCCAAGCAACAGAATGCCATAGTAGCCTGCCGTGGCTGCGACAAGCCAGCAGCTAAGCCAAGCCCAGTCTGTGCGGTCGCGCCGCCAAGAGGGACTCGTCATTGCTCAATGCGAGACTGGCCACTTGCTCAATGCGCTAGACTTGTTTCACAGGCCGACTTGTTCTCGCCCATGGCTTCTCGTTGCCCGTGGATCTTTGCTCGTCATGCATGGCCCAAAGTCAACGACTAGGAACAGGCTGGCTATGCTAGCCATCCCAGAGAGAGCGCCTGGCGCATGACTGGGGATCGACAGACGTCCCTCTCGCTGGACCCAGCTTGCGTTGGCAGGGCCCTGATCTCATATCCGGCTCCCACAAGGGTGGCAGGGCCTGCACAGGGTACGAGATGCAGCTTAGCGGCCAGGCTCTAGGCCTGCTAGCCCGGCTAGCCAAGCATGGCGGCACTCGGTTTGGCAATGGCGCTGCCGGTCCGTGACGATCCAGAATCCGTTGTCGGGGCAAGGGCCAAAAACTCCTCGGTCCGCTTCGCCAAATGCATCATGCAACAAGTGTCTTGAAGTGTCGGGAGCAGTGCTGAGCAGCGCTGAGCAGAATGCAAGACAGGCGGTCTGGTCCGCCTCTCCTGCAGCAGACAGGAACAAGCCAGCGCACAGCATGTACATGCACATGTACCTCCATGGAGTCAGGGTCCTCCCACCCCCAATCTGCCTAGGCCCCATCTGCCTAGCCAGGTGGGAATGGATGCCAGCCAGGCCCTGTTGGCTGTCACACAGCGTCGCAAGTACCCACGTACCTCGGACTTAGTGACGCAACCCCTTCACACCCTGTGAGACGACGAAAAGGCCCAGAACACTCTGCCTGTCCGCCGTGCTCTCCGTATAAAGACACTCGCTCGCTCTCCACATGCGGCCACCTTTTTCTCCAACCTGACCCAAGCTCGCGCCTTAATTTATTCTCTCCCGGGTCTATTACTCATTTATTCCCTCTTGGGTCTATCACTCGTGGGGTCTACTACTTTACTCCTCGTGGCAAGAAAAAAACAAAGATTTTCAAGCCTCGTTAGCCTCGATACACAATAGTCTTCTACGCTAGTCTTCTGCACAACCTTACTCGGTCGCTGCCATCAACTCCCAGCATAGATTTGCAGTCTATTCACCCGCATCGCACAAACTTTGCCCATCCTTCAAGTCTTGTCCGCCATCATGCCTGCCTCAGCCGACACCTACCCCATCAGCGCCCCCATCTCACCGCCGCCTCCGCAGAGCCTGACCAGCTACTCGCGCTTCATACACGACCACACCAAGCGCCAGATGCAGTCGTTTGGCGCCATCGTGTCCGCATCCACCACATCTTCCAGCAGTTCGCTAGCTAATGGCGTGACGCCCGCCGACTACCAAACATGAAATACACCTGACACGTACAAAACGTCAACAGCACCCAATTATTGGGTGCCCTGGCACGTTATTTGGGAAGCCGCCTCAATCTTTCCTGTCCAGCCATCTCATTTAGAATGCTGTTGCGACAAACCTCAGCGCCTTCTTCTTTCTCTTCTTGAATAAATAATTTGGGTTGAATCGCATGGCGTTGTGGGATATTCGAGACAAGTCACCGATGGATTGGAGTTTGGCACATTTTGTTGGTATACGTGGCCTGGCAGGCAACTTTGGATATTCGGCAAAATCTGCTTCTACAGCGTGTAACACGGCGACTATTTGTGAGACATGAGTTATGTAAAAATACATGGTCAAAAATACTCCGTTCTCGCCAGTAATTCTCGCTCTACCAATGATAAATCATGATCGTGATGACATTTCCAAGTGGGTGGCCTCATAGCGCAGTGTGTGTGCGTGGTGAATATGACAACTCACTAAAACAACCCATTTATACAACCTCAAGATGCAGTGTCAACTGTCTGTCCCTGGCTCCCAAGCCGACAATGCTCCCGAGCACATTCCAGTCAGTAGACACGCCCGCATGTGTGAGCTTACCAAGCGCCACGTCTCATACCAGCTTGGGTTTCTTTTTGATACCTAGCAGTGCTGCGTGATCCTTTTTCCGTTTCACCACCCTCTTAAAGGAGAAATCAGATGATGAAGCAGTTGTGACAGGTTTGGTGGCTGGTCCATGATCAGTCGTTTCCTCAGCCACAGGCCTTGCCCCATCTAATTGACTTGCAGTTGTTTCGGCTAGCGCGCCTGTCTTTGCTAACGTTTGAGAGCCGTTGGGACTTGACATTTCGTCACCCAAAATGCCCAGGTCTTCTTCCACAACATCTTCCAGTCTTTTGGCTGCAAAAGCTTGTCTTGCAGCCTCTTCGTCCTCTCTTTCCTGTCGTGCAAGTTCCTCGTCCTCTGTTCGCACAATTGAATCCACAAAATCGACTCCTTGCTTCTCTGCGCGGTATATTCTGGCATTGCGCCGTTGAATGCTGTCCAAGGCATCGGCGGCTGCCATGTCTCTTCTGGCGTCGGCGTTCTTGGCTTCGAGATCCGCCATGGCGTTCTTCTCTTCCTCTCCCGCAGCCTCAGCCTCTTCCCTTTCCAAACGGTCTAGACGCTCCTCTATCGTCTCATTCTCGGCTTCCTTGTTTCTCCAGGGCTGCATGTTACGCAGTGCGCCCTTGACCATGGCGTAGTCATTGTTTTTGGGGTCCGTCTGAAAAATAATCTCGGCGCTGCATCGCGTGCATTTGATGTGAAAGATGAAAATTTGGATATTGAGGTATTTGTTTTCAATGTCTGTCTCCTTGCGGGCATTGAAGCGACGGCCGCGCCCAATGTACTCGCCGCACGTCATGCAGCGCATAGAAAAAGGAGCACCTAGACGAACTGTTTGGATCCGCGGACCGCTCGTCTTGGGCCCGCGACGGCGCGAAATGTCTCTAGGATCGAAATCCGGCGGATAATATTTCTAGAAGCCTTGTTAGTCATTTGTTGCCTATCCATTTTCCCAGCCTGATTGCCATACCTGGAGAACTTTGCGCTCAGACATGGTGAATCAAAGACTAATTCCCGTTCTTCTTGATTTTCATGATGCCTGAGCTTTTGCACAGGCAAGCATATCAGTTGGAGCGTGTTGACGGCTGCTTGGGTTTGGGAATAGGTTCAGACACAAGTGGTTGATACAGTTACAGACTGAATTTACGCTTAGCCTAACGAGCTGCTGACTCAGAACCAAATTCAACCAATAGAGCGAGGCGAGGCCCCACTAGATCCGCAAGGCTGAGGCTATCAAATGACGACTTCATGGCTATTTCACCTCTTATCCGCCACCCAGTTCAAAGTAATCGCGAGGTGATACACTCACGTTCGCTATAAATTCAAGATTGCTTCTCTCTAGTCTGTTTAAATTTACTCTTTCGTTCTCTTGCATCGCGAATTGCCCATCTTCCATACGCCGCAGCCATGCCTCGAGCCGAAGCCGGCACGCCCAAGCACCTGGCGAACCAGCTTCGCAAAAAGGGCCTTCAGCGATTAAGATGGTACTGCCAAGTGTGCGAGCGCCAAATGATGGATGCAAACGGCTTCAAGATGCATACGCAGTCAGAGAGCCACGTCAGACAAATGCTCATTGTGGGCGAGGACCCCAAAAAATACATCAACGACTTCAGCAATCAGTTTGTGCGCGACTTTTTGCAATTACTGAAGACGGGCCATGGCGAGAAGCAGGTTCTCATGAATCAATTTTACCAAGAGTACATATCCAACAAGGTATGGTGCTTGCAACTCTGACACAGACTCTGGAGTTTCTTATGCTAAAATCGTTTAGCAACACATTCATATGAATGCTACAAAATGGACCTCGCTGACCGACTTCGCCAAATATCTCGGTCAACAGGGGATTTGCCGCGTGGAAGAGTCCGAAAAGGGGCTTCTTATTGCTTGGATCGATAACTCGCCTGAAGCCTTGCGACGACAAGACGCGCTTCGACGAAAAGAGGCCCAGGATCAAGGCGACGAGCTAGTTGAGCAGCGTATAATCAAGGAGCAAATCAGACGGGCGCAGGCCAGCGCCGCCAATCGCGAGACCGAGGAATTAGACAATGAAGAAGCGCGCAACCTTAACCGACAGGAAGGCGAAAAGATTAAACTTTCATTTGGTGCAAAGCCCAAAGGCGAAGTGTCGAAATCAGATGATGCAAAGGAGCCTTTATCCGCGACGTCACCAAGCTCAGTCAAGCCTGACGAAATTCCCACGGAGCCCGCTAAACCCAGTGGGCTTGGAGGCTTCTCCCTGAAAATGGGCGGCAAACCCCAGACAAAAAATGTTTTTGCTCAAGCAAAAAAGAACGCATTGGCCGGTGCATCCTTGAAAAAGACTGCATTTAATCCGCAACATCAAAAAATAAGCGAGGCAGAACGCATTATGCGGCAGGAACTGGAGCGGAAACGAGCGCGAGAGTCGACTGCATCCAACATGCCGCGTAGTAAAAAGCAGCGAAATATTTGAAATGGACTGTGCTTCTTTTCCTGTTTTCCCGCATGGCGCTTGGGGCGTTGCAGACATATACCAACATGAGAACCACATGGAACTTGTAACTATTTTATCTATTGAATCAAGATCAAGCGGGTTTAAAAGAGAACACAAGTAACATCTAGTTTTGTTTTCGTTTTATAATCCTTGCTGTTTCGCCTGGACGCCTTGCCGCTTTTGCAAAAACCAAGCTGGTCTGCACCTGGTATCTCCGTGCCATCATTGACCATTTGTCACATACGTATGACTCCCTGTCCCAAATTTTCTTGTCGCTTGAAAGAGCTGCGCCAAAACTCGGCAGCGTCATGCATGCTAAGCATCCGCCTCGGTTTCTGTGCCGTCTCGTCTACAAGCCCCGTCAGCTCCCCGAATCCAGGAAACAAAAGGTTTTGAAACAAAGACTTACGGGATATACTGCACTCTGTACTCGTCCTCAAGAGTCGAGCGCACCTCATCCGGCAGCTGCCCCGAGACCTTGATTGCATATACGCCGCCGACATAGCCATCGAGGCGCTGCCATTTTGCAATCCACGACTTTGCCGGGTTGGCCAAGGTGATGAGGCCTTCAAAGACTTGCGACGTACAGCTCTCAATCTGGTCTTGCGAGCCGGCAAGGTGTAAGAATTCTTCGCAATTGGGACACCCCTCGTCGCGGAAGCGCTGCAACCTTGTTAGTCTGTCGTAGACTCCATGGGCAAAGGAAGGAGAGCAGCTGTACACTGTACGTCATGACTATGGAGCATACCATGCATGCGCGGAGGTAGCGCTGCTGACCTGGCGTGACAAAGTTGGATGCCATGGCCTGTGGTGGAATTCTGGCAAGGTCGTCGAATCGTCTTGGGATATAGTTGCAATGTGGAAGAATCTGGCTTGTCGCGTTCGACAGATGTTTGCGACTCGAGTTAGATCGCCTCTTCGCGGTCGTTGGTTCGATACTCGTTTATTCCAACAGCGACTAGCGTGCAATGGTCTAGCATCAGGAGGCTCCTCGATTTCTGATGAAACCGAAAACTTGACGGGTTGTTCAATACACACCCAAGGCAATTCGAGTCGTCGAGTCGTGATGATCTTGAGGACAAAAATGATACGTACTCCCGCCAAGCTGACTCATCCGGAAAAGCATCAATTGCTGCCTTCGCACCCTCGTGAAGCCTTTTTTCCACGTGCGTCACCATCAAGCGACGCCGTCATGTCCCCTCAACTCTCATCAGGGAGGTTTTCCTCGTCCCCATCTCACGAAATACTCACCTGCACTATAAAGCAACCTCTATTCTCCTACGCCCATCTCGAGCTTCTCTCCGAATCGGGTACACCTCCGCCCCTCGATAATCTCCAGGTTAAAGCCTATTGCTCAGCTGCTCTCCGCCAATTTCTCGGTCTCAGTGGCGCTGCCGTGTCTATTGATATCCTCGCAATCCACGGCGCTGAGTGTTGGATCCGGGTTCCCTACGACTGCCTCGGCTCTTTTGCTGCCGCGCTCACCGCCTGGCGAGGTACCCTTGAAGATGGCTCCCAGTGCGTTCTCCGTGTCAAACGCTGTTCCAACTGGCTCGGCACCATGGTTGGTGCTGAGGGTCAGGAACGCTTGTGGCACAGTTGAATCACGTCTTGAACTAGACACATGACGCACATACCCACACATACCCACACATACACATATACATACAGAGGGCGACACAGAACGCACAGGTCCAACGGGTCTAGCTTTAAGCGGGTATATTAGATCCGTCCTTCTACTTGGCCAAACTCGAGCCAGCAGCGTTTACCAGACGCCGATCATGCACCACCTTCTGTAGAGGTGTCTTACATCATGGACGACAAGAGAGAGTTTTGAGCGTAGGCCTGACAAAGTCGACAATCAGCTTGACAACTCGCATGACAAGAGATACTTGCGCTCCTACCATGGGCCTGATATCTGGATGTGGTACAGCATCAAATTGCTCGTACTTGAGCTTATAATCGGGGCCAATGTTGATGTATGCCCCCCGATTCTCCGTCGAGTCGCAGTACTTGGGCGCCGAGAAGACTATATGTTCCTGTTAGAAGCTCTCTTGGATCAAGTGGGATTGTGACTTGCCTGTAATGCAGCGCCCGTCATGCTGAACTTCGTAACCATCCATGCGAACCTCGTGGCTTCGGATGACGGCCTCGAGTCCATTCTTCTCGCAGAAACGTTTAGTGACATCGGGCCCAAACTGCATTCCAACGCCTCTCTTGCTCGGCCCGCGTCCTTGCTCTTCCTGTGGATCTGTCCAGAGCATTTCCATCATGAGCCCAGACTGGCCCGGTTGCCGCTGGTTATGTCTTTTGAGCTTGCGAATATCGTCCAATGTTACATTGTCATCGGAGAAGAGACCACCGTGGAGAACGAGGTATTTGTTACCAATCAGAGTTGCCAGCGCCAGGGCTGAAAAACTTTCCGAGAAGAGCTTGAATACACTGCACAAATGGTAAGCAAAACTGTACGTGGCCTTTCAATAATAGAGTGCGTCACAAACCGTTCATTGTACTTGGCCTTGCACTCTCCCTCGAAGCCGTATACGCGGTTCATGTCATCCGTCTCATGATTGCCGCGATTGAGGAAGAAGCCATTTGGCCGTAGCCATTTATAAGCGTAGAGCAGCAAGGCGATCTCTGTAGACCATGATCCGCGGTCTACAAAGTCGCCATTGAAAAGATACCAGTGCTTTTCGCCTGGGGAACCATTGCGCCGGAAGAGCTCCATCAAGTCAAAGTATTGACCTAGCGACATGAGTCAGTACAGCCATAAGCAGAAGACAATTTGAGAAACTGACCATGTGTGTCACCGCAAACGGTCAGCTGAACCTCGTCCGGGATTTTGACTTCAACCATTGTGGGCTCATCGTAAACAATTGATTTGACGGCCATGATAATTTGGTAGACGTATTTGCGATGAATCTTTTTGCCAGTCTTGAACCGTTCTGTCATATCATCGATGAATTCTTGTGTCATTTCCTTATCAATGCGCACGCCGTCATAATCGTTTTCGACAACCATGGAGTCAAGATCTAGACCCTCTGACGCTGATGGCTCGTCGCCGACCTCGATAGCGGCAAAGAAGGCCAGCTGGCGTACAATTTTTTTGCATTCCTCGACCCTAAGTCTTGCATCTTTGTTATTGGGATCCAGCTTCACGCATTCCTTGAAGTCCACAAGTGCTTCTTTGGGACGTAGAATAGCTGTCCGCGCAAGCCCACGGCGATAATGTGCCTGGATGAAAGGAGGAATGAGTCTCGAAGCTGATGCAACGATCAATCAATACAACTCGGCACACCTTGATGAATTTGGGGTTGAGCTTGATGGCTTGGCTTGCGTCAGCAATGGCATATCCATAAGCCTCGGTTTTGATGTGCGCCTATTATACACCAAGAACAGTTAGTGGTTCAGCTATATAAACGTTTGGACAGTGTAGGCGAACTTGAGCTCGGTTTGTATAAAAAGTCGGTTCCTGGCCGTGAAGTTTGATAGCTTGAGTGTAAAAATCGACAGCGGCAGGGAAGTCACCAGAGGCGAACGCCTTGTTTCCCTGATTCTTGAGGTCTATTGCTTTCTGCGCCATGGCGATAAAGGTCCAATAGCTGTGGCGGATGCGCGAGGAGGAACAAGGGGTAGTGGTTTCAGTCGTCGTCGACGTGTCGTATTGCGGCGTTGATGGACAGGAAGACAGTGATGCGCAGGCTAATATTTACAAGGCCAAAAACGGCTAAGGGGAGAAAGAAGGCTGATGCTGCTATACTAAGGAAGAAAGGAGCAAGAGAGAGAGAGAGATAGAGAGAGAGAGAGGGAAAAAGATACTGCAGACAGCTGTTGTGGCGATTTAGTGAGACGAGAGTCACGAGAGCTGCAGTCCAAAAAAGAAGGAGAAAAAAGATGGAGATCGTTTTTTGCAGGATTTGAGGAAGTGATCCGGAGAGCTAGCTTCAAGCCAAAAAGAGATGCTGCAGCAGACCGACAGCCCCGGAGGTACAGGTACAGATACCTAGTACATTAGCAGAGACAGCGGAATGACTGGAGAACTGTCCCCGCTGCAACAGAGCCTGGTGACCCCTGTGGCTGCCATGTGCCGCACCAGGTCAGCCCTGGCTGGCAAGCTCTTGGGATAAGATTTGTACCCAAAAAGATACTTACCCAGGTACCTACCTTGAATGTTTGGTAAGAAATGCTTAGTCATAGACACAACTGTTTAGTTGCATAAGTGCGCCTCGAGTGTCCGCGTCGCATCTTTGACTCTGCCGTCTGGAGGATGGATGTCAAAGTCACCATCTTTTTGTTGGCTCTATTCCTCTGCAAGCACGTGCAGCATCGCCAACGATTGTTCGGCCGGCACAACTTCTTGGGAGCGTCAAAAGCACACGAGGTCGAACCATGAACTGAGATTATTCCCACGCCATGGACTCGAGACAGGATGGCTCCAAAGCCCTGGTGCGCAAGCGATCTGACACGGACCTGATGCCGCCTCCGCCTCGGGTCAAAAAAATCAAGCGGCCTAAGCAAGTTCTAGACGAAGATGAATATACCGACGTTCTGTCGCGGATTATCGCGCGAGATTTTTTCCCCGGCATCGAAATATCCGCTATCCAGAACGAATACCTCAACGCCGTCGAGGCTCGCGATACTGCCTGGATATCGAGTGCCGGCCGCAAGTTGCAGGACGCCATGACTCCAGGGAGGCTTCGGACTCGGTCTGCTTCCAGAAAACTGCAAGATGGCGCGCAAACACCGACGACAAGTTTTGGAGAGACGCCCAACTCAGTCGCGTCATCCACTTTGACCGCCGAGAAGACGCATTTAGGTGCCAGAATGAGCCTCTCAAAGTTCCAGGCCACGTATACAAGCGAAGATAATGAAAGCTTCTACAAACTGGTGGACCAGCAAAACCAAAAGAATGCCGACAAGTGTGCCTGGATGTGGAACAACAACAAGCTACCGTCAAAGCACATGTTGAAGCAAAAAGAAATCATTGATAGGCTGAAAAAATCTGGACAACTCGATGGATTCAGGCGCGACAAGCTGGGCATAAAGGATGCTGATCAACGACCGGCGCAACCCGACACATGGAAGGCAGCCCCGCGAAACGGACTCATGTTCGTACCTGAGGGACTCAACGACGATGTTGTCAGTATGGCGCAACGAGACCAGGATCAATCGCACATGGCTCCGATGACAATTGCTTACGAAAACACCAAAATGCCGCAACCAGATATCCCACAAAGGCCGCCATCGCCAACCATGTCGGCCGTGCGGGATGCGATATCGTCAAGGCCACGTCCCCGCGACCAAGACTCTACCATTATGGGCGGTGACGAGACACCACGGGTAAACGGTTACAGATTTGTCGACGATGAAGATGAGGATACCATGCCTGCAGCCCCGTCTATTAACTTGGGGCCGGGCGATTCACATAATCCCTTCAAGATTCAGGAACAACGAAAGCGTGAGACGTTACACGAGCGCCTGGTTGAGCGCGTCGCCAAGTCCAACAAGGAGGTGTCGGGAAACGGACTCTCTGGAAGAACGGACAAGCTCAAGGCTCCCAAATTTGCAAGCAGCCCGCGTGTAGCAGGCGACTTGACGCCGGCCGCGCAGAGACTGCTCAGCCAAATGGCAACGCCAAAGAACAGAACGCCGAGCAGCCCCTTTGGGGAGTCAACGCCGCGCAAACCTAAAAGCTCTCTGTTGCGAAGCGTGACGAGGCCGGGCGGTAAATAAGGCATTTTAAAAGCGTTTATACTTGGATATTTGGTGCGGATTTTACAGCGACACTCTCATTGGGGTCTCATTGGAGTAGTATTGATACCAGGGTCTCGAGGGTTCTGGGCGTTTACTTTTTTTTTCTACGGTGGCAAACAAATCAATTCCAAGGGAGTTGAAAACCTTAGGCAATTGTAGCACCTATAGCATTATTTTGAAGAGGACACCATGTATAATAAGCCTTACCATCTTCAAGTTAGTACGACTTGTCGTTGTCATTGAATGTGTGACTACCATTTCACTTATCGCCTCTTTAAGTTGGTTACCCTGTACTTGGACGGACAGGTCGGATGCCAACGTCATAAATACGAAAAAGCTTCCTTTCGCCTTGTCTGGCTTGTTGGAGACAAGGCCTCACTTGCTTTGCTCCAATGTTCAAACTGCCATTTTCAATGACTCACGAGCCGATTCTTCGATGAAGTTTGCCGACTTTGTCATTGACGCAGCGGTGCTGCTCAATGCTTCGCGTTCTGTAGCGGCCAAGCACGCGGCTCTGCGCCGACAGCAGCTCGAGGCTTGGAGCAAAACATCGAGTTTATTTGCCCCTCGGACGGATGCTCGAGGCGCAGAGCACAATGCTGGAGCCCAAGGCAACGAAGCTGCTGCTGCTTCAGCTACGTCGTCAGCGGCCAAAGAGGAGCAGCGTGCAGGGCAGCAAAAAGACGACATAGAAGCTCCTCCAGGCGTCAACCTCAACATCTTTAATACGGCGCGCGGCACCAAGATGCTGGATCCGCTCAAGAGAAAGACAGAATCCAAGAGTGCCGATCAATTGGCTGCAGAGCCAATGTCCAACGAGCACCCGCTGCGGTTCTGGCCAAACACAAGCCCAGTCCAAGTCGTTGCTGCTGCATCGGGCATCAAAAATGGATCTGGAAAGGGCAAGACGCTGGCAGACGCCACCATGTCCAAAGATGCCTGGCGTAGAGCCCCAAAGCCAGGAGGCGTAGCCTCGGACGAACAGCCAAGCTCGAATCGGTCCGAGAATCCAACACTGGCTGATGCGTCCATGTCCAAAGAGGCGCAGCGTCGCGCACCCAAACCAGAGTCCCACGAAGCTACAAAGGAGGCACATCCCACGCTGGCAGACGCGTCCATGTCTGAAGAAGCAAGGCGTCGAGCACCCAAGCCTGGCCAAAATGCTGCTGAAGCAAACTCTCAGTCTCCAGACTCGGATGGAAAGGTCAAGTATAGCACCCAGGTCGAAGAGGCTGAAGGAGCCTCCAAGATTGACGCCGAGACGTTTGAGATTGCCGAGGCGCTGTTAAGCAGCACAGAGGTGCCGAGCACACGTACATATCAACTGCGGGAATCAAAGGTGCCGTCGTCACGCTTCGGACGGCTATGGAACTATGGCGGACTGGCGGCCGGCATGTTGGGAGGAGCCATGTCTGAGAGTGTGAGCCGCGTCTTTGGCGGCGGCGGCCAAGGCTCGGTGCTGCTGAGCGATGGCAACATGGAGCGGCTAGTGAGCAAGCTTTCGCGCATGCGAGGTGCTGCCCTCAAGTTTGGGCAGATGATGAGCTTCCAGGACTCCAAGATGCTGCCGGCGCCACTGCAGGAGGTTCTCCAGCGTGTGCAGGACAGGGCCGACTACATGCCGGCGTGGCAGCGTGACGGGGTCTTGACGTCCAATCTTGGCTCTGGATGGCGCGATCTGTTTAGCGAGTTTGAGGAAACGCCCATGGCCGCCGCCTCGATCGGCCAAGTGCACAAGGCCATCCTGCGGTCTAATGGCAGGCCTGTTGCTGTCAAGATTCAATTCCCGGGCGTTGCGGCCTCGATTGACTCGGATCTCGACAATCTCAGCATCTTGCTCAATGCCACCAGCCTTTTGCCCAAGGGCCTCTACCTCGATAAGACGCTCGAGAATGCCCGACTCGAACTGGGATGGGAATGCGACTACGAGCGCGAAGCGGCCTGCGCGCGTCGCTACAAGGAACTTCTGGTGCGCAGCAAGGAGGACCGCGACACGTTTGCCGTGCCCGACATTTACTCGCAAGCATCGGGCAAGCAGGTGCTCACCATGGACCTGATGGATGGCGTGGGCGTGACGCGCGTCAAGGAGTACACGCAGGCACAGCGCGACTGGGTCGGCACGAACATCCTGCGGCTCTGCCTGCGAGAAATCGCCCAGTTTCACTTTATGCAGACGGATCCCAACTGGACCAACTTTCTCTTCCAGCCGCAGCAAGAGGACACTCGCAAGCATCGCCTGGCGCTGCTTGACTTTGGCGCCTCGCGCGAGTATCCCGAGCGCTTTGTGCGCCTCTATATTTCTCTGCTCCGTGCCGCGGCGCGAGCCGATCGCGATGCCGTCTGCACTCTGTCCCAGGAGCTGGGATACCTGACGGGCCACGAGAGCCGCGTGATGCGTGACGCGCATATTGACTCCATCCTGACGCTTGCTGAGCCCTTCTTCACCAACGCACCGCCCGTCTACGACTTTAAAGGCCAAACCATTACTGAGCGTGTCAAGGCTCTGATTCCCGTCATGCTACGCGAGAGGCTTGCACCGCCGCCAGAGGAGACGTATAGCCTGCACCGCAAACTTAGTGGAGCCTTTTTGCTGTGCGCTCGCCTCGGAAGCAGGGTGCCGTGCCGCGAATTGTTTGTTGGTGCCGTTGGGGGTGTTGCCAACGCTAGCTAGACCAGAGACTGACTGTTTACTCTGCATTGAGGGAGTAGACTGCTGTATTATAAAGCCCTGCAAAAAGAGGGGGGAGAATTCACGCCAATCATGTCTCTTCGAGAATACCGTGTCGAGTCTACAAGATTATCATGTCCTCTCATTTTGTGCATCAGATTCTCAACATGACTAGCAGTAGCTAGGCGAGTGACTTGATGTAGTCCATCCTAGTGACGACTCCTCACCCTTTGAAGCGCACCCAGCTCCTTCTTCTCCTGCCCAGCAACCTTTTTCCTCTTGCGCTCAATGGCGCGATCAACCTGGCTTTTCGTCAAGGATTCAAAGCGCTTGGTAAGAAGCTGCTTCTTCTGTTCACTGCGCTTAAGGTAAAAGGGCTTCTTTCCCTGTGCCACAAGCTCCTTTTCCTGGCGCCTATGCTCAGCCAGCAAGCGCATCTCGTCATCCTTGCGCTGCTGTGCACGCTTCTTGGACTCTAGGGACATGATGCGACGCTTGATTTGCTCCTTGGCGTCTGCGTCCTTGGTGCGTTTGGCTTGTGCGCGCAGTTCAGCCACCTCTGAGTCGCGGTACTCGTCGAGAAAGGCGTAGGCGCGACGGGCCTTGACTTCGTCGTACGACTGGTTGACGAGGGAATCGAAGCGAGGATCGCGGGGCTTGGCGCGCACAGAGGTGCTGGGGAGGTCGCGACGGCGGGAGACGGGTTTCTTGGACGTGATTTCCTGGGGTGCGTGTTTGGAGGAGCGTTTAGGTTTGGACTGGGGCTTGGAGTCGGGCTTGCGTCGGGTGGATGTTGGGGCGAGGAGCAGTGGGGATTTAGATCTAGGGTTCTTGGAACGGCTAGAGGGCGCGAGGGAGGCTTGGGCGCGGGCTAGGGCGCCAAAGGAGATGGACGAGGTGTCGACTTTGGGTGGTGCTTCTGCATCGGATTCGCTAGCCTAGGTGCCCTGTATGAGCATGACGTTCATGCCGGGTATGAATTGGCTTTCTGCTGGATACCTCTTCCTGAGAATGCGACTCGGATTTCGACGTGGAAGCTTCTGATGCGTCGTCGTCTTCACCATGGTCGCTGTCGCCAGACTCACATGTCGCGGCCTCGGGTTCCCAGTCTTCTTGACGTCTGGCACGGACTCGCCTGTTGAGTTCCAGCAAAGGCAGCTTTCTCTTGCCCGACATTGTGTGTAAATGGTGTGTTGAATGCTTCAAAGAATACGCCCACGCCGTTGCCCTGTCGTTGCCAAAATCCTGGCTGCGCGCCTATCGATAGTCGTTAATGGCGGTGCAGACGGGTTCTTTATGCATTTAAACCAGTCTTACATAATGATAAGCTCTGGCTTCACAGCGCGCTCAGCCAAGAAAGCATGAAGCGAAGCAAACAAACGACCTGGCAACCATCAATTACCTACTCCACCACTTGTCGAGGCTCATATTTGCTCTCATTTAGACAGCCGCAGGCAGTAGTTGGCATAGTCTAGTCGTTGGTCTAGCTCAATCGTTGGCGTCTAGCCCAGCTATTGATGTCTAGCTCGCGACTGAGATTCCCCGTCGCCCACTTCTTCAACTCGGCTCGATTCGTAGACCCGTATGCGCCTCTCAAGACCCGGCTTCCCGACCATCTCGTGTATCCAGATCGCCCTAAACCAGTGTCTCCCACGCAGCAGCCACCTCGTCATGCGCCACCACCAGCCCGCGAGGACCTCGATCGCCGCCCCCGCAAGCCCTTTCGCGACAGCCGCTTCACGTCCAAAGACTTTGTAACATACCCCGACCACGCTGGCAGCAAACGCCCCTACCCACGCACTTTTCGCAGCTCCCTGGTGCCATCACAGCCGCGGCATCAGACGGGTCGGCTGAGCATCTCGGCTGCCGAGAGCGAGGAGCCGCTGGGCCATGAAGACATTATAGATCCCTACAAGAAGCACACTCGCCCAGCGCTCTTCAAGAGTGCCAACTGGTTCTACCCGCACAACAGGCCAGACATGAAGGAGCAGCCCATTGATGTCTATTTAGGGTCCGGGACCATTTCTCTTGGGACCAACGGGCCCAAGGCCTCGCCGTTGCCTCCGAGACGAGTCAGGCAGCCGGCGTCACGCTCGGCCGTCATTCCGGGCCTTCATCTCCTGGAGCAGGAGGGCCGTGAGCCCAAGCCGACCATGTCTTTTACCGCCATCAACGCCAAGCCTTGCCAAATTGTCGAAAAGGAGGAAAGCATGGTGCGCCAAGAGCAAGACCGACTCCTGATTCAGCAGCAGCAGCAGCACATTGGCAGAATAGTGCCCTCATGGTATGTTTGACACGCCTCTGTCTCGTCTGTGCAATGCACTCCATGCGGAAGACGCAAACATCTAGCTAACTCGGTCGCGACTTAGGCGAAAACCACCTCTCCCGCCCCTAAGCCCCAAGAAGCGCAAGCCGCCCAGCCCGGCCTCTGGTGGCATCCCCGAGCCTACAAAGGAATACCTCCGCGAAAGCAACTACACACCCCGCAAACTCGACCGCCCGCGTCGTATCCTCGTTGTCCTCGACCTCAACGGCACCCTACTCTACCGCCCGCAGCGCCTCGCCCCTACCCAATTCATTAAGCGGCCCCATACCGACCGCTTCCTCGAATACTGCCTGGCCAACTTCCACGTTGCCATATGGTCCTCGGCCCGCCTGGCTAATGTCAAGTTAATTCTCGAGCAGTTTCTCACGCCCTCACAATGCCGCAAGCTCGTCGTTGTCTGGGGCCGCGAGCAGCTCGGCCTCTGCAGGGACGACTACAACTCAAAAGTCCAGTGCTACAAGCGCCTCTCCTTCCTCTGGCAACACAAAGACGTCCAGGCCTCGTATTCGGAGCTTCTGCCGGGCCGCTGGGACCAGTCAAACACGGTGCTTGTCGACGACTCGCCTGAAAAGGGCCGCAGCGAGCCCTACAACATTATGTCCATTCCAGAGTTTTCTGGCCTTCGCAATGAGCCAGAAGACGTGCTACCCCAGGTCCACGACTACCTCAACCGCCTCTGTTACGCACGCAACATTAGTAGCCACATGCGTGAATCACCGTTTCAGCTCAACCCTAATTTCGTACTCTAAGGCCTTTGCTTGCTTCGAACCCGGGCCCCTTTCGAGGGCTCAAAACGACTAGAGCCAAGTGTAATCAAGATTTGGGGCGAGGGTAAAAGGCCACCATGCATGACGCTAAATCGTTTACGAGCTGGATATCCGAGCCGAGCATCTAGCGGCTCATGACTTTTTGTGCATTAGAGCTGCCTCTGCCATAGGGAAGCGATTGGACTCGTCGAGCTACCGAGAGACTTGTTGGCTGTCAATTTGACCATTTTGCTTCTCAGACTTGCATTTGCATTACATCAATGAGCATTTCAGCCCTCTACGTGACATCAGAACAAGCCACTCTCACTTCAAATAGCTACGGCACGGTGGCCAGTGCCAAGTGAATTGTTGCAAAACAACTTTTTTTTTTCATTTCCATGCCCACCATGACTTTTTTACTTCTCTTCACGGCTACCTCGCCACGAGACATGATGCTTACATCAGCTGGGCCTCGTTGCCATCCTCGCAAGCGTTTATTTGAAAACCTTGCCGCAAGCATGAGGGTACTCCTTGCCCTTGACAACAACGGGCTTCTCCCAGCTCCACATAGCTTCAAGGAACTCACGGTCCTCGGCCTTGCTGGGGTCCAGCTTAGAAAATGTGTAACTCTCGTAGTCAGGAGCTACATCAAACACGGACTCGTAATCCTGGCCACGGATCACAAAGGCTCCCTGGATAACCGAGTCGTTATTCTCGCCATAAACAGAGGCACTGCCAAAGATATACTTGCGAGAGGCCTCAAGGCGGGTGTTGAAGCCGCCAATGAGGTTGTTTGACATGAATGTTAGAGTGAGTTCGTCATTGTACTTGTAGTCGCAGCGCCAGATGGAGTACTCCTTCTCAAGAGGAACATTCTTCCAGAACCACGCGAGAGCATCCGGTGTCTCGTTGTTGGAGAAGTGGCGCTTCCACTCATCAAGAGGGAAAGATGCCTTTTCCAGAGACTCACAAGGGTGCTTGGGCTTGGGAGCAGGCTCATCTTCCGCCGCAGCAGCGGGTGCAGCAGCCTTGGGAGCAGCCGCAGCCGCAGCCTTGGGCTGCTCCGTTTTCTTAGGGGGAACGTTTGTAAGAGCAGGCTTGTCAAGGTAGTCGAGTTTCTTGGAAACAGCAGTGTAGATGGGCTGGTTAACGACCGTATCATACCAACGGGTTACGTTGGGGTGCTCCTGGCGCCACTGCTTGTCGAAGAAGTACTGAAAGCCACGGTAGAGGAGAGGGGCACAAAACAGGTCGGCAAGTGTGATGCGTTCACCAACCAAGTAAGTGTGGCGCAAGAGGTATTTCTCAACCACACCCACAGCCTTCTCGACAGCCTTGGAGGCGTCATCGACAGACTTCTTATTATACGGGAACTTCCCAAGGAGAGGCAAGAACCAGTTGCCCATGGGAGGGACAACTTCAGAGTTGAAGAAGGACATCCACTTGAGAATAGATGCATAACTGCGTCAAATTAGCAGCTGTAGCTGTTATAAGAAGTTTCAAGTGCTTACTCCTGCTTGGTTTTTCCGAGAAGAGTAGTCTTCTCGTTCTGTGAGGTGACTAGAAATGTGTCAGTAAGAGTCTGCAATGGAGGACAAAACACAGATCAATGCCAAGTATAGAGCGGAATCAGATGTTAGACACTATCCACATAGTTTTTCAGACAGGGATAACTGTAGTTTGAAAGCTATATCATCACGCAACGGGGGTAGATGGTTACTGCGGGGCAGACAGACCATAGATGGCAATGGCAATGCACTCGGACAGAGTGAAGCCATCTTCGCCAATGAAGGCGGGGATCTTGCCTAGAGCATTGCCCTTGAGGTGCTCGATGCTAGGCTTCGTGGTGTCGGCCTCGACAATCTTGAGGTCAAGGTTGTTGGCCTTTGCAACAGCCTTGATGGCCGTGGAGCGGGGGTTATCCTGCAGCAGCCAAGTCAGCTTTCTGCCGCTAGATGAAGCTAGTATTGCGCAGCAGCTTGAGCCGCAGAGAAGGCTTGAAGCTTACCGCAGTGGTGAAAAGAGTGCCGAAAGCCATGTTGAAATTGGATTGCAGACGAGTAGCTGGGGCCAAGATGCTTGAGGCGGTGGAAGAGAGGAGGGAAAAAGTGAAATTTTCGTCTACTGCGAAAACGACGTTGCCCCGCGGCAAGTGTGGCTAGAGCTTGGCTAGGTGGCTTACGCGGCTGTAGAGCGCTTCCAGCACGTGACTCGGAAAGCTGCATTGGATTTGGCGCGAAGCTTTCGACGATGTCAACGTCTGACGGTTTTTCTGAACAGATTACCACTTGACGCCATTGCCCGTGTCTGGGTTGCGTCGGTGAGTTATTCATTGCGGACAGCTCTAATTGGTCATCATGGCTTCGACGCTTGCAAATAGCTTGCGGCGCCGCTGTCTTCAGGCGCCACGAGTGAGCTTAGCTGCCTGGCAAGCGTCGAGTCCACGGATGAATATGCGTCAAATATCACAGGAAACATTGAGCACGCCTATTCCTGACCCTCGGTCTATCGAAATTCCCTTTCAAGGCGTCTCGTGCGCGCGTGCCGTACCGGTCTCGCCCTCGTACTTTTCGCGAGAAACAAAATTCAATGACATCTTTGTCAATTTCACCAAGCTTCTGGCAAAATATCACCATCTGCCCACTCTTACCGTGGCCGAGGCGCCTCAAGTGCCATGGATGAAGCTACGATTACTGCGTGTGCGCCTGGGAGAGCCTATCAAAGCTGCTCAATTTGCCAAATTTAGACGTATAGCAAAAAGACTTAATCTCATCGAGCCATCGTTGATGCCACCAGAGGTCAAGAACGCAATAAAAGAAGTTTTACGAGACATCAATCCCTTCCTCAATCGACCCAGGCAGTTGGTATTGGACAAATTCGGACGTGCAGTTGCCACGGGCAAAAGAAAGGAATCGACCGCCCGAGCGTTTGTTGTTGAAGGTACGGGGGAAGTTCTCGTCAATGGAAAACCGCTACACGAAGCTTTTGGCCGGGTACACGACCGCGAAAGCGCCATCTGGGCGCTTATAGCTACCCAAAGACTGGACAAGTACAATGTCTGGGCATTGGCACGAGGAGGCGGAACGACTGGGCAGTCAGAGGCGCTTGCGCTGGCCGTGGCAAAGGCTCTCGCTGTGCATGAGCCAGATTTGAAGCCAGCACTGAGACGAGGTAAGGACCATTATTGGTCAATGCTGTATGCATGTCATTTCACAATGCTAATCCGTTGCCATCTCGTCAGCTGGATGCATTACGAGGGATCCCAGAGGGGTCGAGAGGAAGAAGACTGGCCACGTCAAAGCCCGCAAGATGCCAGCGTGGAGAAAGCGATAATGCGGCAGTGGTCTGCCGTGGGTCAAGACAGCATGGGCCTGCCACATGGTTTCGCGAATATTACGAGTGTACCCGGATGTCCTTGGACACGCCCTTGGTACCGTCAGGCTCAACTCACCCTATCCGGCATGGTTGGGGGCACAAGTTGATGCAGATGTGTCTAGAGATGATAATCGCCAGTATGGCCTGGTCCAATTAGATGACGTAGTCGGGGAGCAATTTTTGCATGGAGTGGTAGAAACTTTTGTCAGAGATGTAGTCATTTCCGACCATTCAGCAACGACATATCAGATAAAACAGCGGAATGGCCTTGTTTGCTAGTTCATCTGGACTTGTGCTGGCCGCTGATAGCCATCAACGTGCATGCACTTTTTCTCTCAGCTGGTCACTGGCGTAGATCAAGTCGGGATGAACATGGCAGGTGTCTCAGTCAAAGTAGGCGCGTTCCAGAAAGAGGATCAAGTCGAGACTGCAGCATACTGCACCACTGTTCCACAGGTACGAACATTAATTATAGAATTCGCTCGACAAGCAGCAGGCCTTGCGAGATATTTCCGCACACAGGCAACGTGGCAGTCGGATAATTTTGTCTCGTATACGTCTTCTCAACCAGAATCAAGTCGCGATGCATGGAGGAATAAACAAGAATCAGGTAATTCATGCCATCCAAGTCCATGCAGGGGCAGATAAACTGTGAGTCTCAATAGCGCGGAAGCCGGCATGGTGATCACGCAAGTGAGTTGGCAATGACCCGCGCAAGGCGCACAAAAGCGCCCTGGGCGGACGGACGCCGCCGAGAGACGCGTCCTTGCAAGCGCTGAAATGCTTCCAATTGCTAGTGATGAGCAGTGAGCTTGGTTTGCCGAGCCAGATCCGCGGCGGCGCATTGACATTACCATGAATCCTGACTCCCTGCAGCCTCAGTCTTGATGTTGCATCAAAACTTCTAGAAGCTATCGCGATGTGTCTCTGTTTTTGTTTTCCCCATGGACAATCTTTTGCGACGCTTTAGTTTCGTTTAAACCTTTGCTTCCCCTAGCAGTCAAGACGCGACGCCCACGACTAGACAGACGCCGATTGCCAATGGCGCGATTGACGGGCAGCTGAGCGGCCAGGGCGCTCTGCCGTCGGATGTTTTGCCGCCCAAGAGACACTTTCAAACTGGCGAGGAAAAAAAGTCTGATGGGTGGATACGGCAACGATGGATAGCATTGGTCCAAGCTGACGGATCCATCTAATATCACTCCTATACCTGTTCACGACAGCTGGGCCAAGTCGGGGCATATGGATCTGTACCCATGTTGGCCAAGATGAGACTCGGATGAGCATGTTGCCGTTGCCACGCCCGGGCATCAAGGCCACATGTCCATCAGCTGCCGGCTACGCGGGCGGGGGTTGGCCGCTCGGCCGGGCCAATGGCTCAGACGAGGAATAGCTCTGGCTAGGCCACGAAGCTTGATGTAATGCTGCCGGCGGCACCACGGGCTGCAGTGTTTGTCCCCATGGCCCGAATCCAACGGCAAGTCTTTGGAGCAAGGTTGGCATTGTGTAACTCGGAGAATTCGAATTTCGGGAAGGGGCGGTAGTATCGTATTAGGATATACCAAGGCGCAGGGAATTAGGCCAAGGCCTGATGCCGCTGAGGAGCATTGGTTCAAAATATCCTGGCACGAGCATAGAACCAGGTATCCATATTTTGCATACCTTTGCCCACAGGGGCGCGCAGTCACGGGACGCTGAGCAGTTGGCTTGGCCGCCATGGCTTCCATCCCACTGTGGCAGCAGTGTAGCAGTAGTGGTGGTGGCAGTGGCAATAGTGGTGGCAAGTGGCAGTGGCAGTAGCAGTGGCAGTGGCAGTGGTGGTAGTGGTAGTACTAGCACCAACACCGTCAAAAGCACAGCACCAACAGCAGCACCAACAGCAGTAACGGTAGTACTACTAGTAGTAACGACAGTAACGGCAATAACAGCAGCAGCCACGTTAGCGGGTCACCAAAAAGAAAATTCAATCTTGGTCCCAGACACAGCTCTGGCCAAATCTCTACACTCAATTTTCATGTTGTCATTATCGCGCCATCAAATGTCGACGGCGCAACTGCCGAAGCAGGCCATTCTCCAATCACAGGGCTGCATCAGCTGGCTGTAGGGTCTGGACTCTGGGTTGGGTTGGCCTCGGCATGTGCACCCATTTCCTGCCAGGCATACTCCACCGCGCGCGGCAACTTGAAGAGCGGCAGACATGCTGTGGAATTTGGGCTCCACTGATTGAAACAAAGGCCGAGCCCCTGAGGCACCAAGGCACATGGGTGGCTCGCTTCTACTCCATGGCTCCCAAGCAAGCTGGAGCAAGCTGCTTGTTCTGCGAGGTGCGGTCGGCGCAGAGAAAAGGGCAATACAAGCTACCTGCGAATACGAGCTTCTGCTGTGGTAGTAGTCAGGCATGCGTGATACCAGCATGAGTACATCACGACTCGCCAAACTTTTTAGCTCTGGGCCATGCTGCATCTAATTTCCAGTCTCTTGGTTCTCTTCCCATTTTTGGTTACGGTGCGGGCTGGGTGTGCGCCCAGAAAAGCCCATCACTTATTGAGCTGTTAGCGTGGCTCAAAGGCCTAAAGGACAGGGTCATGGTCATGATTGCTTGCCAGTGTCCTCATGGCAGAGGTGCTATCCGTTGAAGACGCGGCGCCGTGTCTCTGCATTGGCTCTCCGTGTTGGCATGGCACACGAGATTGACACAAGTGGTCTTTGGGGCAAGCTTTCTTGTTTGTCTTTCCCCATATGGCGCTACTGTCAAGAATAAAGCCAGCTTTGCGGCCCTGCAATTTAGCAGCTTTGGGCATCAAGGGAACCTTTTGTCCTATTTGCCATGGCCGAATGACGGCCTTGGATTGGACACAACGCATAGACCAGCATCAACATATATCAATGATTTACCGGCTCTACTTCCCCAGTTGGCAACATCAGCCCATTCCCGTCTCAATGCTGCAAGGCTGGTTTGACACGGTTTTGGGCCTTGCTGTCCTGGGATGGAATACGTCAGCCAATGAGTGTGATTGTCTCAGATCTGCGGGCCGGCTTGCTGGTTGTCTCGCCTGCCAGGCTGGCGCGCACACGGGGGATGGATGGGATTTGCCCTCTGGCCACGATCAAGTTAATCATTGCGAGGTGATTTGTCTTTTGGGCCCGGACACTCGGATCACCTTTCGTCACGCTGACACGCCGCACGCCCACCCCCTGGCTTGGCGCCCGAGTTGGCTTTTCCTTGGCATGAACTTGAAAGGCCCAACGCACCGAGGCAACAGTTGCAGCATTTGTCAATGTATTGACGAGGCAGCCTGGAAGGGTGGAGGTGGGAGGGGAAAGTAGTGACAACGCCACATGTGAGAAAAAAAAAAGAAAGGAGACGGCAGCATGTCGTGTTTGTTATTTGATGTTATAGATCAGATTTAACGGGAATAAAGTCGCGCTACACTTTTTTTTTCCTTTTTCTTGGTAGTTTTGTTTAAAAGGAAAAAAGGCTTGCCGGCCATGTATGAATTGGCCCTTTCCCTTGAGGCTTTTTCTCCTTTGCACAGTGAATGATGGCTAGCTTTGATGGGCAAGTGTTTACCCGATAATTAAACGCAAGTGGCTTGCTGTTTCCTT
The DNA here is from genome assembly GCA_002591415.1 of Ophiocordyceps australis. Classification (NCBI taxonomy): domain Eukaryota; kingdom Fungi; phylum Ascomycota; class Sordariomycetes; order Hypocreales; family Ophiocordycipitaceae; genus Ophiocordyceps; species Ophiocordyceps australis. The sequence continues at coordinate 27,206 of NJET01000079.1, read as the reverse complement.
TCTCGTAGAGGGCTTTTAACAAGGGACTTGGGGCAATGACACTTGAAGGCTCCTGCTGCACAGGAGGCCTAGAGGGTAGGGGCGCATTGATGCGACGAGAAGAGTCAGCTCAACAGCCATCAAGAGAGTCTCTTCTTATCCCCCATGCCGCGTCTCTCAATGCTGCCCATGCCGCGTCTCTCATGCTGCCTCTCTCAATGCTGTCAATGCGGCCTCTCTGCTCCATCTAGTACAAAGCACGTCGGCCCGCGAATTCCCGATTGTGGCAGCAGAAGACGGATTGCGTACCTGCTGGACTCGGTACTGAAACCACGGCGCGCGCCCCTTCTCCCTCCTCCACCTTTTTTTCTGTGCACCCCCAATGTCCATATTCACACGCCCTGCTCGGTGAGCCTGTTCTCCTCGGCCCAACTCGTCGTTTGTTGATGGCTCGGCCAACAAGCGTGGCATGTAGCATCTTTGCATTAGGCCTTGGACGAGGGCCGTGGCAAGACTGCAGTCACAAGAGAGTCACAGGAGCGGGTGCTTTGGGCACGGGACAGCTGCTGGCAGAAATTGAAGAGGCCTGCTACTGGCGGCTGTCGACAGCTAGTTGATTCCGTTCCGCTGTTCCGCCAGCCAGGCTTGGATACAGGTTCCGATTCCGCCCTGGAGAGCCAGCAAGAGGTGGTGTATCATGGGCTCTGCGCTGTCTGCAGCCATGGCATTGCCAGGCGCGATGGCTGCCATACATGGACGTGTTGGCCTTGGCCTACCCTCGTCTGTTGGTCTGGCAGAGGCACGCCGTGGTGAGGGCTTATGGCCGAGACACTGCTCGGATAAAGCCGACTCGGCCCTTTGGCCATGAGTTGATGCTCATGTGCCGCCTCGAGCTTGTTCGTATGGAATCGTAGCTACCTGCTGCTCAAGAGCACGCGGTGCAAGTCGACCAGAGGGCGCCGACTGACGGCGCTTATTATAGCGTCTGCCTCGTGGCCGCAGTTTGGCGTCTGTGCCTGCGCGAGGGGGGTGGGCTCTCCGACGCCGGCACCGACTAGTTTGCAGTCTGCTGCTCTCTTGCATTCGTTTCCCACTGCCTGGCTGCTTTGACGGGCCATGTTGCTGCACCCTGGCACTCACTACACGCGCACTCGGGTCTAGAGTGCAGAGGCGCTTGATAGACACTCATGGCCTGGCCAAGACAGCTCGTCACATCTGGATCCGGGCTTACTGACAATCTCGGCGCCTGTGTGTGCAACGCCATGGTGGTGCTGGGCGAGACACGTTCGGCATCGTTGACGCTACCTGCTCTCGGTGTTGCCCAATACGCCAGTTGTTTCTTCTTTTGGCCCTCGGCCTCCTCCTCTTTGCCTTAAAGCCCTTTATACCGTACCACCATTTTATTACCACTTTTGGCTTTGGTCTCACCCCCCCCCCCTTCCCCTCCCCAGCTAACAAGCGGCACACAGACGGCCGCCCACTCTCAGACACAGGCGTATACATAGACGACAAAATACAGGCGTCACGATTCAAAGCCAGCAACAGCCTGACTCGGTGCGGCTTCGTCAGCCACTGAGACCCTGGTGCGGCTTCTCTTGCTTCCCCTCCCCCCAATAGATCGGGCAGGGGCGAGGTTGTCATGCCTTGTGCAGGCCGCATGTGCTTCCCGGGATCCTCCCAGCACGACTCGTGACAGCGGCTCTGACAACTCATCAACAGTGCCTGCTGCTGCCATAGTAGCCAGCTTGCCTTGCCACAGCTTGCAACCGCGAGCCTTGCTGAAGCTTGTCTGTCTGGCCAGCTGTTTGTGGGACCAGCGCATCTGCCCTTCATTTCTGGCCTCGGTGGCATGAATCATCCAGGCCCCTGGCTCCGCAGGACCTTGTCGACGATCTACTGCCTTAACTTTGCTGGCGTCTCTCACATCGCGTTTTGACATTTTGTGCTGCCAAAATACCCTTCAAGCTTGGGCAAGACAAAGATAATCCTACAGCCACAGTTTGCGGGGAATTTGCGCGAAGACTTGCCGAAGCGTCCCGATTCTGACTTTCGATCCTTTCGCTTTCCAACACGGCTCTACCCTCGTTTGGATCCAGTTCTCGCGCTCTTGGGCAACAAGACGACGCGATACCTTTGACTATCCTTGTCACGGCCTCTTACTCTCGCTCGAGTTGATTGTGAATTTTTTTTTCCTCTTTGGCACTCGAGTCGATTTTACGGGCGCGTGGCCTATCTTGTTTGCGACTGGGCCCCCGCCCAAAAAAAAGAAGAAGCAGACGCGGCAGTTCAGTCATTACCTTTTTGCAGTACTCGAGACGCGTGTCACGCTCGTCGCCTTGAGCACATGGTGTAGGCTCTCTCAGGACGATATCGAAGCGCTGGGGCATGGATGACCCCAGTCGGCGAAGGAGGCAGAATGAAGCGCCTGTCCAACATCAGCCGAGCCAGCGATACCAGTTGCAGATTGCGTCGCCGCACAGCAGCTCCTTCTCCGGGACTGCGCCCGAGCGCTACCGGCCGGCGCCGCTCAGCAACACGTCGCCGTCGACGCCGCGAAGCATGGGCGTAGCAGGCGGCTACAGCTCTTATTACCAGGAGCCGCAGACGACGTTTGCCACGCCAAACATGTCGGCGCCCAATCTTTCCTATGCCAACGACTACGGCTCCGACGCGCGCAGCCAGGGCCAGAGCTTTGGCAGCTACAACGCCGGCATGATGATGTACAACGTTCCACAGCCCAACACTTCCACGTCGGTCTACGACACACAACACTTTGCGCAGCAGCGTCAGCAGCAAGCAGCGATACACATGATGGCTCCAGACGTGGCTTCGACTTACTTTGGTTCCGAGACGGGAGCCGCCAGCACTTCGGGCATGCAGCAGCAGCAGCAGCAGCAACAACAGCAGCAACAGCAGCACGCGTCGCAGAGCTCAGGCCCCTCGTCAACCGACTACCAGCAACACGGCGCGCCTCTCGGCTACGCGGGCGGCATGTCGAGCGTCAACCCCATGCAGCAGCAGCAGCAGCAGTCCCACTCGGCTGCCAGCACAGCAGCGCCCGACGGCCAGGCCCACGACTATCACCATGACGCCGCTCTCCAGCAGAAGTGGGTCAATTACCAGCAGCAACTCGGTACCGTCTTCCACGACATCAAGAATGCGTCTCTCGAGACGGCATCTGAGACACTGCTGGGCCTGTCAACCTGGCTCTTGACCCAGGTTGCTGACCTAGGTACGCCTCGCTCTGAAGGCGCGCTAATATTGTCTCTGCTTACTGACTGCCACAGGCCTGGTCCAGGACGACGCGACCCTGCACGATGAGCGCATCAAGCTTTGGAACGACTTCAATCACGCCTGGCTGGCCCTGGGCTTCCAGCAAAAGGAGCTTATGGAGTCGGGTCAGAAGCTGTCGCGATCACAGTCGCTCTTGTCTGAGGAGACCATCAAGAAGATGGGAGATGAAATTATTCGACTTTGCGATGGCATTGAGCGCCACGGCTTGGTCGACTACCAATACGGAGTATGGGAGGAACAGATTGAAAACGGTGAGCTTTTCCATGCCCCCATGCCACTCAACCCATACGCTAACGACTACAACTCAGTCCTCGAAGACTGTCTAGACCTCTTTGAGGCTTCTCGAGGGCGTGGCTCAGTTGACGAGTCTCATTAGCTGTTGCCAGCGCAATAATGGCGCCAACGTGATGGACGCACAGCACGACTGGGGGGGGGCCTTGAGCTTAGATGGCGCCAGAATTGGCGCCCAAGAGTCCACGAACAAAGAAGGGGTGGCACGGCGTGTTCCTCTTGGACATGGATTCGCACACATGGCGGCCTGTCTCGCCCCCAAGTCGGCTAGTGCAGCTGGCAGCCTCCTGTCAAAAACGTCAGGAGGCAAGGCGGCCAAAAGCAAAGGTGCCAGTCAAAATCAGCCGCTGTTGCTTTTGATTCCCCCTGGCTGCCAGGCTTTCTTTTTCCTTGTACCCTTAGCTTTCTTTTCCTTGTTTCCATGACGCGGAGTTTGGGGCAATGTGGTCACGAAACAAACGGACGGACATGAAGCAGTGATTCGGGCGTGGCTTGACTAGGGCCTGTCCGGGACTGCAACGGGGTGCACGAGGCAAAGATTCAGGACCGACTTGGGAAATTGGGGTCAGGAAATGCTTTTCTTTTTTTTTTCTCTTTGTGGCGGAAATGCATAGATGGGGCGTGGCGTTGGGATTTTGGCCGTGGGCAGCAAAAGGGTCGTCCAAAGCATTTCCTGTCTCGGACGGGCCGGCCTGGCAGCGAGGGCTGGCTGCGTGCCTGGTCCTTTCTTCTTTCTTCCTCAATGTCTTTTTTTCTCTATTTCTTCTCAACCTCTTTTTTTTCCTTCAATCTCCATTGCCATGAGCAGCTCTCTATCTTTGTCTCTTGATTTACCCTTGGATTACATGACTGGTCTCCATGATGATAGTATCATGGCTTTGATGAAGGGGCGCTTAGAGTCTTGTTGTATGGCTGACAGTGGCGCCTCGAGGGCACTCTGACGAAATTTTGCTTGTCATTTCCTATTGAGCGAGGTTGGAAATACGGAGATGCAGCATAACTGGTGCTCCACGAGGGGGGCTGGGAGGCGTTATGGGGTGCATATGTCCTATTGTACATGTGTAAGACGAAGGACGTCGAGATAACTCAGGGGGGGTGTAATATTGTGATACCCCTATAAGGGCAAAGAGTGGAGTAAGGGGCTTGGCTTGGACACTCATCAAGACGATGCAGGTGCCAAAAACAAAAGCGAATGAAGCATGCCGAGCAACGTGTGGTGAGATGGTCAAGGTGTAATGTGTCGATTGATTTGTTTGTTTTTTTTCCCTCTGGTCTTCGGGCATTTTTTCCTTGTTTGGGGGCTGTTGTAGGATCCGAAGCCTGGGGTTGTTGGGCTATTTAGCACTTGTCGGTTCGGTATGCGCGCAGGCCAGGATGCTAAAAATGGAAAACCCATGATGCGCTACCTTGCTGGTAAGTGCCGATTTGCAAGGTCTGGGGCCGCCTGTCACGCATATACGGGGGGGGGGTCTAGTATATACAACAATGGCCCATGACGGCCAGTCTGGTAGCGAAGCCTGACTGCAATAAAATACAGTGGCCCGTGCCTTGGGAGGTGAAGAATTGGGCCTCAAGCCAGGTCGAGGAAGGATTCGACGGCTGTGTATGTGTGACTGAGACGAGTTGTGACTTGCCGAGTCTGGCAAGACGGGTGTCTCCTGTTTTGTTTTGTGGCGTTGACTTTTCAACTTGACAAGGCATCCAACTGTAGCATTGACTATTCAGCCTGACAATATGTCTTTATTAAATGTAACACTGGCTTGTCGACGTTATACTTGTTTAAAATTCGACTCGGCGGTTCAACTTTACTCGACAACTCTTTTAATTCGGCTTCAACAAGGCGGTGCAAAGTAAGCTTGCAACCATGGGTAACACAGGCCCAACCCGGGCAAATTGCTGGCAACAACAAGATGCACCCAGACATGTTACGAGCCTTGCGTCTCCATGGACGCAACGGGCAGGTCTGCAGATAATATGCGTCTGACAAGAAGTGCTATAGCTCCGACACGGGCCGCGCCACGATGCGGCAGCCGGGCAGAGAAAGGCAAGGGGATTGGCAAGGGGGAGGGGGGACACAAAGTCGGCTAGTCAACACGGGAGGAATCCAAGACCCAGGAATGTCACGGGGTGGGCGATATATACAAGGTCCATATGGTGGGGGACGTCAAAAGAATGGTGGTGGTCAAGAAGAAGCGAGCCCATGTTTTTGGGGGCCAACCGGGACGGCATGAGCGTCGTCTACGGGTCAGGCTCAGAGAAGCAATGCTTGGGCAGCAAGAGCAGGGCAAAAATGTGGATAGACCGTCGTGTTTTTGTTTTTGGTTTGTTTGTTTTTCTTGATTTTTTTATTCTTCTTGCCTTGGCGGCGGCGGGCGCTCAGGGGGGGGTTGGCGGTGAGGTGCGTGCCTTGGTCCACAGGGCTGGTTAATGTACGAGTATGGAGATGGGTGCAGCGGGACATGTAGGTATGGGGAGTTTATCTGCAGAGAATCCCTGTTTTTTTTTATAGCAAAAAGGGGGGGGGCGTGAACTTATGGTATAGGGAGACCCAAGTATACTCAAATCCTGCTACTTTCCCTCTCCCCCCCCCCCCGTAACGAGGTTTGTATTGTAAAGAGACTTTTTGCCGAAAAAGAGACAAGAGTCAGCCAGAGTAGAGGGGCCAAAAAGGGTAGGATTTAAACAAGGTGTATAATGCCAAGGGAGGATTCCCGTTGTTTGGGAAGCTGGTAACCAATCGCTTCTGGTGTTGACAGCTGTCCGTCTTCTCTTGTCTAGCTGCAGCACAGGTATTTCGCTTGCTGCGCTAGCTCACTTTTCCTTTCTTCTTCTCCCTCCCTGCGTCGTCTTGTATACCTTTTTTTTCTTTTTTCTTGTCCTTTGTATATCGATTCAGTAGTATACCTTTACACATGTTTATTTCTCCTTGCGGTAAAAAAAGTCTTTATTTAGTTTGGTAGGTTTGGTAGAAGAGACTTTAATTTTATGCTTATTCTTATAAAAGTTGGTTGTTTCCAAAGTCCTCAGCGTCTTGGTCAACCTCGTCGCTCTGGGCATCAGTGCATAGCCGGCCCTGGGCAAGCAAGACGACGGAGCATGCATACAGGCCATGGATGCCTTGTGTAGCGCAGATGGCTGTACCGCATCTTAGACACTGCCCATATTCCGCTTGCCTCGTCCTTCTACTCTTTTGCTCGCCGTGGAGGGTGTCCTCTTGTCTACATGCGCCTGTGCTCCTCTGCAGCAACTTGTACTCTCTTGTTTACATTGAAATTGTGCTCTCTTCTCTACACACACCTGTACTCCTCTGCAATCTGTCCTCTTTCAAAAATCCCTCGTCTTCGTCATCCCTTGTCCTCTCCATCCGTAATCCCTCGTCACACTTCCATCTCAAACACCCACCTTGTTTCTCTCCAGACTCTGCAGAGCCAAATCCCCCTCGGTAGCACAAGCAAGACCCAGACGTGCCTATTGGACACGGCCTCGCGTCATGCTCGCGCCATCTTGTCCTGCGCCGAGCCCCAGACAAACGCGCCACCTTTTTGTCTCAGCCACGCCCGCTGTCTGCATCTCTCCTTGTCCCGCACCCCTCCCCCTCTTCGGGCTGGAAATGGGCCAATCTTCAATCATGTGCATCGCACGCTGCTTGTCACTTGCTTGCATTCTGCGCCCTTTGAACTGCTTGGCCGGGCTCAAGACGTCTCCAGCTTTTCCATCTTGACTATATGCCGCTCCCGAATCTATAATCACTATTGTATGCTTACAACTTTACTTACTGCCTCGGCTTATATTCCTAGACTACTCTACGCTGCGGAAATGGGTGGCTTTGGATCCTAGATGTGATTATCCCGCCCACCCCAAAAATGCCTAGTCGGCTCTTTTATCGAGGCAACATCAATTGACCCAATATTTCCACATTGACAACAATTGTCTCTCAAGCTCTTGCTATACCACATGATAAGATTGCGCTTCGACTTCTATTTGCTAGTCTAGCATGTACACATCACATATGTGCGTCTTTCTTCAAATGCAATCACCTCGTCCAAAAATCATCAACTCATGCGTCCAATGCCGCCCAGAAAAAGTCCACCATCATGGTCCACGTAAAACAGACATGCAGTAAGACACCAAGGGACAAAACTAGGCCTCATTGCCAGAGGATCTGGCAAAGGGTCCTCGTTCCAATTCACTAGCGCTCAAATGGGCCCCGGCAGAGCGAAGAAGCTTGGCAGAGTCCACGTTGCCGGAAAGAGAGGCCAAAAACAGCGGCGAGTTACCAGCGCGGTTCCGCTCGTGAACACTGGCGCCGCGGCTCAGCAGTTCAAGCATTATATCAGAGCTACCAGACACAGCAGCCAGGTGAACGGCAGTATTGCCTGCGTAATCGGCCATGGTAAGCAGCTCTGGCCCGGCATCCGTGTCGAGCAGCTGACAGACGGGGCCGAGTTCGCCTTGGTGGATGGCATAGCCCAAGGCCGTAAATGCCACTTCGTTTGGCTTGAGACAAGCAGCAGCAGTATCCAGTACCGGATCTGTTGGGTGACAAAACGTCGGTCTGACAAGCTCCGTCATCTCGCCACGCAGCGACTGTGAAAAGCGAGCGGCAACCTCGGCCGGGATTCCCATTATGTCAGGTAAAGAGAGTAGATAGGAAAGTTTTGCAAGTGCCGCCTCGGGAGTTATATCGAGACCAAAAATGACCCCAGCTCGGTCGAGGTGGGCACCAGGGGCATAGACGGGGGAGACGAAGCCGCTGACGCATTGGCTCACATTAACAACCACGACGCCACGTTTTACAGCATCGCGGAGAACTTTGGTCAGGGGTCCATCCCGCCCGCCCCCGGGAACGTTGCCCATGCCAAAAGTCTCTAGAATAAGACCACGAATGTCGGGCAGGCGAAGCACGGCATCCACCATCTCGGGCTTGATGCCGGGAAAGACGCGGATACAGGCCACATGGGTCGTATCAAGATGAGGACCATGGACGTAAAACGAGGCAATCTTGGTTGGGCGCAGAACAAGAGACCATCGTACATCGATGCCCAGGCCGTTGACCTGAGCCAAGGGCTCGCAACTGGGACTGGCAAAGGCTTCAAACGAAGCAGACGATACCTTGGTAGTGCGATTTCCGCGGTAGAGCTTGTTGTGGAAGAAGAGACAGACTTCGGGTATGACAAAAGTCCCGGCAATAATCAAAGAACCAAGCAGATTGTCGACAGCATCGCTCTGCAGGGCAAAGATGGGCGCCTGGGAGCCAGTCAAGATGACGGGCTTGCCGAGGTTGGTCAGGATGAAGGAGAGAGCCGAGGCTGTGTAGGCTAGTGAATCAGTGCCATGGAGAATGACAAAGCCATCGAAAAGAGCATAGTTTTGCGCCACGGCAGCTGCCATGGCAGCCCAGTCCGAGGCGCTGATGGAAGACGAGTCGAGGAGGGGTGTGAACTCGAGCAGCCCATAGCGGATATGGCGTTGGTGGGCTGTTGGCGGTGTGCGTAAAGAGTTGATGAGAACTTTCTGGCCATTGCGGAATGCCGACAGTTTAACTGTATCCATCAGTCTCTCTGCTTGGCCCACACACAAAGATATACAACAGCGACTCACCATCCGGTGATGACCTGTCGTTAAAGGTGGACCGCGGCGCCATGGCACTCTCGAGAAAACCCTCGCTTGGAGTAAGTCCGTCTGGCCCCTCCTGCATGCATATTGTGCCTCCGGTGCTAATGATGAGGACGCGCGACTCGGGCAGTGCGGCACTGGGCACCTCGGCTACCTGAGCAGGCGACATGCTGAAACTGGTGCTTACTTTCCCCCGTACCAGAGTCTTGGTGGTCTCTTGGAGCAATAAATATCTGTATGAGAGCTTCAGTCAGTACAGAAGCAAGTAAAGAGCGGTTGCTAGCCGGTGGCATGCCTATATACAGAGACGCAAAGTTTGCATGGCGGCAAACAGCGCAAGACTGTTGGGTGAAGATGGAGGGTCAAGTCGAGAGCTGAGCGAAAAAAAGCCGGTGCTTCAAGTTGTTAGTCATGGGAATACGAGTATGGGCTGCACATGGTCCAGTCGGACGGGCGGCGGCGGCGCCTTGCGGAAGCCATGTTCAAGGCAGTCACTGCAGCAAGAGTCAATGGGCGGTCTGCCGAGCTGAGCGAAATCGATTGGAAGTGCAAAAGCGCCGTGTCTTGAGGCATGAAGTTCAATCTCGGGTGCAGCAGCTTTGGTTGGATGCATGCATGACCGGAATCGAGGGTATGCGTCTACGCGGTATAGTGTCTGCAAAGCAACCCAACGCGAACCCTCCTGACGCGCATCGTGTACCGTCCAAAACGCCGTCTTGGCTAGCAATCAGGCAAAGTCGTGGGTAAAACATGGACACTCTTGTCTTGCTACGAGCTGACTTGCCCAAGCCTGACTTGAACAAAATCTAGCCGCCTGTAGCTTGTCCATCGCCACTCATCCGCCTAGCGCTATCAGCCAGGTGACTCAGCGACACGTCCAGGCTGAGAACTTGGTCCCCACCTAAAGGGATCGGCAAAGCGCTACATGAGCGGTACTGCTTCTTTCAACACGCGACACACCCATTTCCAAAGTCGCCCCAAGGTTCCTCCCTCCGCTGACAGCACGTCGTGCTTTAACCTCGTCTGCGCTGATAGCCTATCGAGCTTTGGCGCATTCATTTCGTTTCAACAATAGCCCGTCTTTCAACCCTTCTTCTTTGCATCTTACAGCTCCAACACCTCTCGAGCTCGCCTCGTCCATCCCCATCCAAGCGACCGTATCTCCGTCGGCTGTGCCGCACTGCTCTACCATCCCGGAGCCTTGTCTGTCTACGAGTGCCTCGTATTATAGAGGGCAATGCCCACACCAAGGCAGTCTCGTCAACCACCAACTGCTTCAGGCACCTGCTCCTGAGTTTCCGCTGGCGCAACCCTTTCCGTCGCTCCGACGCCGACAATGAGCACCATGGACAACGGTTTCGAGGGAACGCCCGAGGGCACCTCGCCGCGAACCTTTGCCCTCAACCACCTGCGCGTCAAGTCGAGCTTCAGAGGCTGCTCGCGCATCTCCGACTATGAGCTGCAGGGAAAACTGGGAGAAGGCACCTTTGGGTATGTCCTGCAGGCGAATGACAAAGCAAACAAAGACGCGCTCCCGGACTGACACGACATCAACACAGTGAGGTGCATCGTGCCCGATCTAGAAAAACAGGCGCTCTTGTGGCTCTCAAGAAGATCATCATGCATCACGAAAAGGACGGTGTAGGCTGCTCGTGTCTGTGCTTCTGTTGCTGGTTAATATGTTTGGCTGACGTCGTCGCAGTTCCCCATAACTGCTCTACGAGAAATCAAGCTCCTGAAGCTGCTCTCCCATAGAAACATCCTACGCCTCGAAGATATGGCTGTTGAGCATCCCTCTAGATCGAGTGAGCCTTCTCAAGTCGCGACAAAGCGCTCTGTTGACTCTTGAAACTACAGGTGACAAGCGCAAGAAGCCCATTATGTACATGGTGACGCCCTACATGGATCACGACCTCTCCGGCCTGCTCGATAATCCTTCGGTTCACTTCAAAGAGCCACAAATCAAGTGCTACATGAAGCAATTGCTCAAAGGTCTTTGCTACCTTCACGATAATCACATTCTGCACCGAGACATGAAGGCTGCCAATCTCCTCATTAACAACAAGGGCATTCTTCAGATTGCCGACTTCGGTTTGGCACGACATTATGATGGCGCGACACCCACAGCCGGGCATCCAATGGGTGAAGGCCGGCGAGACTACACCGGCCTTGTTGTTACCCGTTGGTACCGACCACCTGAGCTTTTGCTTCAGCTGCGTCAATATACGACAGCTATTGATGTCTGGGGAGTTGGGTACGTTTTCCTCGTATACGCATCTCGCTGGAGTCATGTTGATCCTTGTGCAGTTGCGTATTCGGCGAAATGCTGGTTGGCAAACCCATTCTAGCCGGCGACAGCGATAGCCATCAGCTTGAACTTATCTGGGACTTGATGGGGGTCCCAACCGAAGATACGATGCCTGGTTGGAAGCAGCTTCCGGGAGGTGATCACCTCTCCCCGCGTCCGAGACCGGGCAACCTTCAGACCCGCTTTCGAGAGTATGTGCTAAATGGCGTAACCCCATCTTCGGAGCTTACAATGTGTCTGTAGGTATGGATCTGGAGCAGTTGCGCTTCTCAAGGAGCTTCTTAAACTCGACTGGCGGACACGCATCAACGCCGTTGATGCGCTGGAGCATCCCTATTTCAAGATGGCGCCGCTGCCCATGGAACCACACGAAATCCCCACGTACGAAGAGAGTCACGAGCTGGACCGAAGAAAGTTCCATGATCGCAAGGCGGCGCTTCCGCCAGCGCCAAAGGGCGGTACTGTTGGCGTAGGCCCTGATGCTAATGGAGCTACAGCTGGCTTTAACAGCAGCGATGGCTACGGCCGCAACGGTGTCAACGGGGGCCGCCATCGAGGTGTTGATGACCGAAGGCCGGCATGGCATAGAGACCGTGGCCCGCCTGTGCGTCCTCCACTTCCAGCGCATGGACGAGAGGATGCCGAGTATAGAGACCGTGGCCTCCTTCGCAATCGCGCTGCTGCCAGACCGGCTGACGTTGACACGTACATCCCCAGCTATGGCCGAGAAGATGGAGGCAGACGCAGAGATGAGCGGCGACGGCGCGGAAGCAATGACCGATGGAACGATCGAGAGCGCAACCCAAGGAGTCGCAGCCGGTCGCCAGGCCACGAGAGACGCGACCGAGAATGGACAGAACGTGAAATGTATCGGAGATGAGGGGCAGCACAAGCATACGGCCAAGACGGTGCATCTAGAACGGAAATGTAGGCGGGTTGGAGAGCGATGACCATGAAGACAAATATCAAGTCGCATGCGTCGGGTCTAGCGTTAATGGCAGGTTTTTACTAGCTGAGTGGGACACGTCATCAAACTTGGATTGTTTATTGCAATAGCAGAGGGAAGCGCCGTTCTGGAATTGAAAGTTGATTTGGTATGAAATGATCAAGTCAAATATCAGAGTCGTCCTCCTCAAGGATGGTTTGTGACAGCAGTCCCCTGGGCCGGCCATGTTTGCCCGAAGACTCTGTCCAGTACCAGTCGGCATCTGTGGGAGATGCAGGCAGCAGCGTCTGCTCAATATTGGAATCACGGGGCACGCCCTTTGCAATCCGTCTGGGGGCATGAGTGTCTTGATGCATGCCCAGCATGTTGGTGATGAAGGACGAGGCAAAGGCGAGAGCAATGCCAGAGACGGTGCCGACGGCGGCTGCGGCGCCAAGCTATAGCGGTGAGCGGGAGCCTGAGAATGCGATGGATTATTTCTCACAAAGGTAAAGAGGGGCTTTTAAGAGTGTTAGCTTTGTATAAAATATCCGCATGTATGTATACCTGTATAGCTGGTATAGGCAAACATGTTTTGAGAGTAAAAGGTGATTGTTACCTCTAATGCAGATAAGAAACCAGCAATGGCGCGTGCCCAGGCAAACGAAAAGGCGATAATGTATAGCCCAGGGGCAACGAGGACAAGCAGCAGGCTATAAAAATAGGAGAGAGGCAGCCAAACGAAGCGCAAGGGCAGCGCACAAAAGTGGGCGAGGGAGGCGAGATGGCGCGACCAAGAAACGCTCCAAACGGCACGAGCGGCAACCTTGAGGTAATCCAGAGCCAGCGAAGCATTTGCTGAAGCTTGTTTGTCCATGTTTATGCTCATTCAGATGCAATCAAGAATGTGGTGCTTTTTATTTGCATCAAGCGTCTTTAGTTCTTACGGCATGGAAGCTTGGCGTCTGTGTCTAGTTCCAGATTTGGGATGAATGGGCAGAGGGGAAGAGCGGGAGAGCATGCTTGGGCTTGGGATGAATTGAAGCTTTAGCTGAGATTCTTGGCAGATGGATGGAATCATGGCGTCAGGATGAGACATGTGTCGGTCGGCGCGCGTATGGCCGACGCATAAGCACATACTCGGATAAGTGCATTCTGGGACAATGCTCGGGTTATAAGCATGTGCGATAGTCTAGCAAGAGTCGGAAGAGAGGAAACTGATTGGAGAGGTAAAGCTGAAGAGACAAAATGCGCATATACGGGGGCGGCTGGCAAAACAGCTGTGGATATAACCTGATGCTAGCCAATATGTCAAACAGGACCTTGGTTGTAGAATATGTACTGTATCCAAGTATGCCTGACTAGAGAGTGTAGGAGTGCGGCTCGGCTACGGTCAAGCCGAGACAAAGAGGGAGCTTGACAGACTTTGGTTGGTCAATTGAGAGACTGACTTGGAAGACGCCTTGTTGTGGGGTAGGAGCTAAGATGCAACTACCGTGAATACTCTCAGACAGGCATGCATCGTTGTTCATTATGACGACGGCTATAGACATCTGTAGGCACCAAGAGCATGGCCTCTGCATTCGCAACACGGCATGGGGAAACCCATGAGGAAAAAAACCCATGCCAAGGCCATGACCACAAAGAGCACACTATGCCAAGCGCGCCACAGTAATGCTGACTCTGCCAATGGGTCCGGGACCAACCCCCCAATCCGACACATTGACAGAATAGTCAGAAGTGCCAACGTCATAGTCAGATAGCCCAAAACTGTTTGACGACGAGCCATATGGGCAGTTCCAAGACAGTTTGCAAATCTTGGTGTCCCCTTCATAGAGATCAATAGACCCGTCGGTTCCAGAGGGCGACATGTACCGGCCGCAGGCATTGACCTTGGCCATTGCGCCGGGAGCAATAGATGTTCTGTTGACCTCGTCGGCTGAGATTTCCTTGTCCTTGACGTCCTTGTAAAACTTGCCGCTGCAGGAAGCAAGAGGAATCAGTAACTGTTGAAAGCAATCGTTCTGGATAGTCGACGCGGGACTCACTAGTTGATGTATGCATTTTTGACATGAATATCACTCTTCCTCATGCGGTTTGTTATTTCCATTTGGATCCATTGGTTGTCGCCGTAGCTCTTGGGCTCCGGGGGCTCTGCCATGGTGAATAGATGGAGTGCAAGAAGCAGCTATAATGTTGTTATTCAAGAAGAGAATGCTTTGATTCAAGAGTGCAAGTGTTTGTTGATGTCGCTGTCGAGTAGAGAAGCTGGTTGCTGGCTTTTATATCTTTCCGGCCTTGCCATCAGCTTCTCTAGTCCCAACTTCCTCAGCTACATGCAGACCGCTGCTAGAAACGACCGACCCCATAATGATGTGATTGAGGTCGCGCCATCGCCGTCTTGTCGGCCAATGTGGCAAATGCTCCAGGTGACGGCACGGAAGACTTCTGCTGTCTTGCACCAGGCAGCCAATGGAGACCTGAGGCTTGTCGACGCATTAGGTTATTGTGGTAGCCAGAGTCAGACTATTGCAGAATATGCACAGATTAGGCTGAGCCTTTGGCGATCAGTCAAGCCCCTCATAAACTATATTTCTTACAGGTCGCGAATAAGCGGTGAATTTGTATATGCAAAAGCCTGAGTCTTGGGGCTGAAGCGGTAAATCTATAGCACCCGACACCTCGTCAACAGCCGAGAAATAGTGGACTGGTATAGTCAATAGTCAAGTATTCCATTACAGCCAGATCGAGATATGCCGCGATGCTGCCTTTTAGCGGCTCTTGCAAGGCACTTTTGAAGCTGTTTGCTGGCGCTTACTCCCCAGCCCGCCACAAGACAGACGTGACATCGTTAGCGACGTCTGCATGTTCCAAGCCATATGCGGCCTTTAACGGTTGACGTTTCAGCATATGCGGTAACGATGTTCGCTTTTTAGAAGATCTCGACGTTTCTGGGCATATCTTTGCCAGTCTTGGTCTGCAGCGAGCCATGAGCCGTCCATTGTGGCTTCAAGACACGTCGCATCACCAACGCGAAGACCTATTATCGGCACCATGTGTTCAATAAACGGCTTGAAGACTACAGAGTGAGATTTTAGCGTCGAAAGTAAAGACTTGTTCATTTCCGGACTATCAAATCCGGACCGGTCTTGGCCAGGTTGCTCTTGCGTCATGTCAATATAAAAGACGGTGTGTTCCTCAATGAATGGAGACAGTTAGAGACAGGCTTGTCAAAATATCTAGTCAGTCAGAAAAGGACAACAAGACATTCATAAATCAGGTTTATTTTGATTGTGTCGAAATCGCAACCATGGCAGACAGGTTGGTGCCGTACGCCGAAGGCATGACCCAAGGCCAGGGGTAAGTCTCTTTACTATTCTTGCTTTCTTCTCCCCACCGGAATATTTAAATCGGGATGGATGCTTACAGTCTTTACCAGTTTCAACACATATGTACAGGAGGGCCGCATGAACAAGGCCGTCGAAGTCACTTCCGGGGCCAGGCAGGACTTGGGCGGAGACTCTGTCCACATTGAGTACAATTCGGAACAGACCTTAGAATATGAGTAAGTAGAGGGCCCTTTTTATGCTTGCCACTGTTTAAAACACTAAGTCTCGATGCTAGGAAACTGGCACATACTCTTGAGATTAGTGCTGGTGCTGGTCTTTCCAAGCTGGGAGTTGGGGGCAAAATCGATACTAAATTTGTCGACCGGACTGAGGCAAGCCATCAATACTTGGCTTCATTGTATCAAGATGCATGCTAACATTGTCTAGTTTGAGACGAGCTTCTTGACCTACATTGTCAAGGTCGATGTTCGAAAACAGCCAAGCGCCAAGTTGCAGTACCACTTCAACTGGACGTCGCCATCTAACCCAAATGAAACATATGGCGATCGTTTTATTAGCGGTACGATGACCTTGCTGCTCTTGTCTACCATGTATCGGCACTTGTCTAACTGTCAATGAGACAGACTTTGTGACGGGAGGCGCTCTCTTTGCCAGAGTGTCCATCCGTACCAGCGACACCACGGTGCACAAGGGCATTGAAGAGAGGCAAGCAATTTCCAAAGACATTAGAGACTGCAGAGCCTTATTTTTCTGACTGGGAGTTAAATAAGGCAGCGCTGAAATCGGCTTCCCCATGTACGGCGTCGACGTCAAGATAACACAGGAGATGAAGGTTGCCATGGACAGGATTTGCAAAAATTCAGAAGTGCGAATCTACATACACTACATTGGCGCGCCGCCCGGATATCAGGCGCAGGCCCAAGTGTTCGACGAAGACAATCCCCTGTTGCAACTCAAGGCTCAGGCGGATAAGTTTCTTGCCGATGCTAAGGATCACGACTGGCAGCGATTGTGAGCATTGAATACCCTATTTTGCGCGGTATTGATTGTTGACAGTGAGTTCAAGCGCCATATTGGAGAAGTACACCAATATTTCAGACTTCAAAGACGAATTTAAGCCATTCAACTACATCGAGGCGGAAGAGAGGGTGAGTCTGTAGTTTATAGTTTGAGATGAATCGATATTGACAAGTGGCAGAGCTGGGAAGTTTTTAACGACTTTACGGGCTACTTTTCCGTTCGAGACACGATTCGCGAGAGTGAGTTGGCGTTAGGATTCAATTGCCATGCTATTGGGCTGACTTTGTTGCTCCACAGTCCAAGAAGACCACTATGAAGGTGGCAGAAGCAAGAAGACGAGCCTCGATGGCAAAGCTAATGACGTAGTGCAACTTTTCAGAGACTGGGTAAGCTTTCAATCAGGTTTGGCGAGATGACCTTGCTTAACGATTCGGTCAGGTTTCAAGCGTCAGTGCCGATCCAAGCAAAGCGAAACAAACACCTCAAGTCGAGCCTCCTGAGAACTTTCGCAAAGAGGTCTTGGTAAGCTATGAAACTCTTTCAGTCTTGCGTTTGGTATTGCTGACTCTTTCCCTCGCAACTAGCTCGCGGCCAAGTGGACGCAGTTTATTGGCCAAAGTCTCCATCTGCCGAGTGGAAGGACGCACAGTAAGATTCCAAGATGACTGCCCTTGGGCACGAATAAATCTCATTGGAGACTAAAGCTAACATACATGCCAGTTATTGACACAAAGCTCCACCCCAATGCCAAGAAGCTCTTTGAGATTCGAGGCTTCGACTTTGCCGATGTCACGCGCACGGCAAAGGTTGTATTTGCCAAGCAGAGAGGCGAGAATCGATATGTGTGCCTGATTGGCCAGAAGACGACGCCGGGCTACGAGGAGCTGAGCCACCTCTGGGTCTTTGAGACTCAGATTCGAGACATTAGTGATGAGAATATCAACGTCTATGATTACCCGGATCAGGGCGTCATTGAGCTCGAGTCGGAGGGCCGGATGGGCAATGAGCCGCTGTTTAACTTTTATGTCAGAAAGGGTTAGCTTGAGCCTTTTACTGGTTTTATTGAAGAGTGTGCTCAAGTGGACGTGGACGTGGACGTGGACGTGGACATGGATGAGAATGCCTGATGACTGCAAGTAAAGGTTGTGTTGTTTCTGACAAGGCGTATATTGATTGACGAGATGAAGAGTCGTTGGAATGTGATGCAATACGTGCTCATGACAGAGATTCTGCATCTCGACGCTCTTGGAGAGCACTGCTTACAAGGCAAAGACATCTGCAAACGTAGAGACTGGTGTATAGCGGCCATCAACTCAAGGCTGACATGTTGTTGTGTCGTATGCAAAAAGGCAATTATATGCAGATACAGAGTCGCCAGGCACAACGCACCGATGCCCATTGACCCGGTGGACACGGCGCCCGTTGCAGGGCAGGGCAGGTAGCGCACTAACAGCTGGGGTGCCCCGCTCTGGATACTGCTCGAGCAAGTCTGGCAGCCTCTCTTTTTGCCAGGCTGCTCTCCTACCGCGGCTGCTCTGCCTCGTGTCTCTCCATCCTCCCTGTCCACGGCCGTACGCTGCCTCGTCCATCGGCGCCCACTCATTCGCCAGCGTCGGCGATACGTCAGGCCCGACGCCACAGGGTCATGAGGAGAGGCCTTGCCCCGGTGCAAATGCTCATTGACAGGCCGAGTGACGTCCTCGTCTGTCTGGCCGCACGTCGCCCTGCTCGTCACGCGACCACTGAGCCTTGTCCCTCCCGTGCGACGACCAAGTGCTACACTGGCTCCTCCCGGCATCCCCCAAGCGGACAAGCATAAAAGGATAAAGCCGCCGTGCTTCACAAATTCATAAAATATTAAGTAGACATGGGCAACAACCACTCATCGGCTTCCAAGTCGGCTTCGGCCGTCTCGCCGCCCTCGACTGCCGCCCCGCACTCTGCCCAACAGGCTCAACAACACGCTAGCCGCAGAGACGCCCGCAACATCCTTCCTGTCCATTCCACCCAGCGCTCTGCTGCTCCGCCAGAGGCCTCGTTGGCCCAGGCCCACGGCTCGACCTCGGTCAACCGCCCCAAGAGCCTGCCCAGCACTGCCGTGTCGTCGCTCAGCGCATCACCTCTGAGCAACGTGTCGACGCCCACAAGGTCTGCAGACAATCGCCAAGCACAGCGCCAGGAGCCCACCAAGCCCGTCGACGTGCCCGTTGAATCCTCGTCGCTGCGTTCCCACGCCATTTACCCTCATCACCCCGCACAATCTCACCATCTCCACACCCATCACACCGTCTCCAACAGCAGCCTCACCGACATGTATCTGCGCGGGCCTCCGCGCCTCCCACTGCCAATAGAAGAGGAAGTACACACCCCTGGATCGCCCATACTCGCCCCTGACGACGGCTTTGGCCAAATCGACCTGGGCGACTCCTCGGATGGCTTGACGCGCAAGAGCTCGGGCGTGAGCGCCAACACGCTCGACGATGAAGAGTCTGAGGAGCTGCGTGTCGATAAGACGAGGCCCTTGGTCCCCGTACGACTTGAATGGAATCATGGCGGCGAAAAGGTTTATGTCACTGGAACCATTTTCCAGTGGAATCGCAAGCACAGGCTCCACCCCGTGTAAGTGCTTAGACGCTGACGTCTGTCCTGAGCCATGTCTGACACTTAACCCTGCCTTGTAGTCAAGGCAAACCTAGCTGTCTGGCTGCCACGATACACATTCTACCGGGCACACACCACATTCGCTTCCTCGTCGATGGCATTATGCAAACGTCGCCGGATCTTCCCACGACGGTTGACTTTGGCAACAACCTGGTCAACTACATCGAGGTTAGTCCCGACGATGTGCCCAAGCAGAAGCAAGGCAGCCAGTCCAAATCCGAGGGCGAAGGCGAAGGAGTTTCCCGCACCAGCTCGCAAGCCAAGGACCAGCCCAGGCCGCCCAAAGGCAAGCCTGTCGAGCCTCCTGAGCGATACTGCTGCGAAGTGCCGCAATATCTGCTCGACTTTGACCAGCCCGAGGAATCGACGGCGTATCGCAATGCTGTCGGGGCCATTGAGAAGCTGCCGACGCCCCCCAGTCTGCCGGGCTTCTTGGCCAAGCCCATTCTCAATGCGGCGACGCTCATGAAGGACGACAATAGCGTGCTCAATATGCCCAACCATACTGTGCTCAACCACTTGGCGACGAGCAGCATTAAGAATAACATTCTTGCAGTCTCGGCCACGACGAGATATCGCAACAAGGTGAGGCTGATTGCATCCCCCTCGAACCTATGGATTAATGCTTATCCTCTAATGTGCATACAGTACGTGACTACAATCATGTATAAGCCAGCCTCCGCAGACGAGGGCTGAGGCCAAACCGCCCAAGCACACGAGACGCGTGGCACCACGCCAAGCTTGTTACAGGGCTAGAGCCTGTGTTGATAATTTTCTCTTAGCGCTACCACTTCTGTATCTTTTGTCGCCTGATGATATTCATGGCACTTTTTCTTTTCTTTCTCGGCTTGTACTTGAAGAGTATGTATTGTTGTTACGATGAGCGCTTGGAGTTTTTGAGTGGTTCCGTGAGGGACTTGTCCTATACTTATAGCATGATCAATCAATGGTACAATAATGTTGGAAATCAAGGCAACGGGCGGAAAAGGTCTGCGAGGTCTTTGGCAGGTTGTGTTGTTGGTGGTTAGGCGCCAAGCGGCATCAGACGGGTGGTACAGCACCCTCTGCCAAAGACGACTGCTATGCTTGTGGTGGTTTATTGCATATGGCCTACGACTCTTTACGAGCATGAGCTGGAGCAAGAGCTGGAGCACGAGCTGGAGCATGAGCACAAAGCAGTCAAGTACAAATAAGAGAGGGGCCGAGTGCTAGTCTCTCCATTCAACATAGACCTCGTCTGTGCGAAAGCGCTGGGTGCACTGGCTTTGGTCGAGGCGAGTACGGAAGCCCGTCTCAAAGGCAAGGAGGCCAGCATGGGCAATCATGATGCCATTGTCGATGCAAAAGCGCTCGTCAGTGGCGTAGACGGAGCCGCCGCGTTGGGCAGCCATCTGGCCCATCATGTCTTGCAGACGCTCGTTGCAGCCCACGCCGCCGACAATGAGGACCTGGGAGGCGCCGACGTGGGCCATGGCGCGCTCAGTGATTTCAACCAGCATGGCAAAGACGGTTTCCTGCAGGGAAAAGCAGAGATCCTCGGGGGTAAAAGGAGCGTCGTCGGGGCCCTGCTGGTCAAGCTGGTGGGCAAGGATATCGGCAGCAGCGAGGATGCCGCTAAAGGAGCAGTCCATGCCCTTGACAGTGTAGGGCAGGTCAAGCAGCCGGGAACCCTTGCGGGCCATGAGCTCGATATTGTAGCCCGGGGCTGGGTCGTTGCTGATGCGCAGGGAGCGGGCGAAGCGGTCGAGGCAGTTGCCCACGGCAATGTCGAGCGTCTCGCCAAAGATGCGGTAGCGCTTGTCGGCATAGGCAATGACCTGCGAGTTGCCGCCGCTGACGTAGAGAACGACGGGGTTTTGGGCGCCGGTAACGAGGCGGCCCATTTCAATATGGCCGACGCAGTGGTTGACGCCAACCAGCGGCTTGTCCCACAAGAGACTGAGGGCACGCGCTGCAAGAGCAACGGCAGAGAGGGGCGCGCCCATGCCGGGGCCCTGTGTGAAGCAGACAACGTCTACATGTGCGGGCTCGAGGGGCGGCGCAGCAGACAAGTCGTTCTCGTCGTCGTCGTCGTCTGGCAGTGCTGCTGCAGAGCCACGCGCCAAGCTGGCGAGCTGTTTGCCTGCCTCGCCCAAGGCGGCGCGGACAAGCGAGACAAGATGGGCGCGGTGGTGGGCCGCCGTGTCCTTGGGCAGAAAACCGGAGCCGGGCGGGGGCACAAAGGTGTGCCGCAAGTTGGCCAGGATGAGCGTCTGCGTGGGCGAGTGGCGAATAATGCCGACGCCGAGCTTGTTGGCGGAGCCTTCGAGGCCGAGGGCGGTGTAGGAGCGAGAGGTTGGGGTGAAGCGCGAGGGCGGCGTGGGCATCATGGCTGGGTTGGCCATGGGCGGCGACACGGTTCTGTTGTAGCCCAAAGTTTTGTTCTTTTCCTTTTTTTTCCCCTTTTTTTTCGTGATTGCGACTTTTGACTCCTATCCAAGAGGGAGAGACTGAATTCTGGCCTTGGCTTCTCGGTTTACATTGCGTCGGCTCCAGTCAAGGCTTTGCAGGCTCTTGCTGCTGCATCATGTCGTTGAACAAATCACACAAAGCCTTTGTCGGTGCACCAAAGTCGCCCAGCTCCACATGCCACGCTCCCCCCCGCCACCGTCCAATCACCGTCCTCGTCCCTGTGCCGCCCGCCTCGTGGGTTTTTTTTTCTTTGCTCTCCCACAACCCAGAGCAACAAGAACAGGGCGGGTCCAGGGCCTCTGATAAATGCAAAATCCCCCATCCTCCTCGTCCTACGCTCCTCGTGTCTTCGCCCTTTGCGGCGCCCAAGTCTGGCGCCAACCACAACGCCTACCCGTTGGCTCTCCACTTGCCTTGGCCCCTTGCCGTCCTCTTTCGTCTTGGTCACACTCACACACACACGCATCCATTTGGACCTTTTACATCTTTGCCTCGCCATGCCGTCTGCTTCTTCACGCCTTGGGTCCCTGCTACCTGGGCCTCTGCTCCGAGGCAATTGTCTGCTCACGCGTCTGGCCCGAATAAGCGCACCAAGCTGAAAAAGGGAACAAATCTCACCACCTTGCACTCCAAGCCACCAGCCCGTCGTCTTTCGTCCTCTTGCACCTCCAACTTTGCTCCTTCAGTCTCGTTGCAATCCGTTGCAACGGCTGCACCTACACCTCGTCCAAGCTGAAGAGCGTTAGGCTGGGGCGGATCCGTCATCTGCGACATCCAGTTCCAAGACACACCATCGTCGAGCCCCCAGCCTCCCAATTCGGAAAGAGATTCACGCCCCCATCTTGTCCAAGACATTCATCACATGGCACCTTTATCGAGCACGTCTTGATTGAAGCTGGAGCTTCCAATTGTGCCATCCGACGGCCATCTCATCGTCTATTTTTCTTGGACTCCTCAACTCCGCCAATGCCCGCCCCGTCCGACGCCCGCTAGCTATTTGTACACCCAGAAACGCTTCTACAATCATGGATTCGTGCCTGCTCGTCATCCGTCATCAGCCACCAAGAAATCCTGGTCCCAGATTTACTCCCTCAACCGTCCATCCATCATACATATTGCCTTCAAGCTGCCGACGCATGCTGCGCCTGAACCTTGGTTGATAGCTGTCCTTGAGCATGCGTTTGTGCCTGTGCTTGCGCCTGCGCCGCCGATGCTGCTGCCGCTTGCAAAGCTGGTAGCATTCTGTTTCCTACCGACCCGACGCCTGCGCCGTCTGGAGGCACCGGTTGCCGTCCGCCGCGATACATATACTGGCCCAACGGTATTGTGGCTCGGAACTTGATCGCGCGTACGTCATATGGGTCCATGTCATATACCGTCGGCTCCTCGTCGTCCCCTTCAGAGTCGTATTTCCATCGATCCGATGTCTCCATGACTTCTCTCGACGGACTCGACATGCCTCTACGGTCGATCCACAACCGCTGCAAACGTCCAATGCGACGACGAAAGCAAGGCTGTCGTGGCGACATTTGCTCGTTGCCTATATTCTCCGTTTTAAACTGAAACGCTGCAGCTTCTTGTCGGTCCACAACCATTGTTTCGGCTCCTTCGTCATCGATATCCATCGAATCTGATGTGATTGAGGCTGGAGGAGTCATCAGATACTCAGTCTTGGCTGGCCGGAACCTGAGCTCTGTCCCGTGGTCTCGAACAGGCGACATTGCATCTCTAGTGAGGTCAATGTAATTCTGGTTCCATCGGCGATGATGCTGCATCTTGACCTCAATGTCCTCCCTTAGCTCCTTCTCCCGCTGGGCAATAATGTCAGACAGCAGCACCAGGTCTGGCTCCACTGATCGTCCTTCAGATCGCACAGGTGGCCGGAATTGTGTGCCGCTGCCTCTTTGAGGCAAAGGTTCCACAGCTTTGCGCTTCTGAGGCTGCAATCTCATTAGTCTCCACTGCTCACCAGCACGCTCCCCGTCTCTCGGACTCACCCTTTGGTTGAAAAGATCCTCCTCGCCAGTCCGGATACCGAGCGCCACCTTGATCTGCTTGAGCTTGGCTCTTTCTTCAAAAAGACTCTGCTCTGCCAAGAGGAGATCATGCTTCATTACTTCACGCTCAGACGACAGCAAGACAAGCTGGCGACCATCGTCAACCTCGCGCCGTAGACGCTTGAGGGCTTCTGCCACTTTATTGTCGCGGGCTCGCGTTTTTCTTGTTTGACGAGCCTCACGCCTCCTAAAACAGACGTATGGGTCGACGTCGTCTGTTTCCTGATGTGTCTCAAACTTGAGCGTTGGATGCAGCGGCCTGTTGCTTGTCACTTGTCGTCTGGTCTTCCAGTACTCAAAAACCGCCTTGGCATGCAGGAGTATCTGGGGGCCAAGCGGGCTCAAATCAGACAGCATCATGTCATATGCAATGACTGTGTTGTCGACGGATGCATATGGAGTCTGTTCAGCTGCCGTATCCTCAAAGACATACATGATGCGCTCAAACTCGTCGTCGGACAAGGGTCCATCAGGTGACACGCCAGCGTTGTATGTCTTGAGGAATACGTGATCCTCGGTGTTCATGTCATACAAGCAGGAGATACATTCTTCAACGGTCTGGGAGAAGCGAATATATGAAAAGGGCTGGTTGAAAGAGCTGGGATAGAGCTCATCATAGCTGATGCTGCTCTCCTGCGGAGGGGGGACCGGGATCTCCTGATCATTGCTGGTTCCCGCCTCCTTGAGGATTGTCTGAAGATGATATTCCTATGTGGCCAATGCGGTCAGCAGGGGTTTGCTGCTGATAAGGACAGCAGGCTTGCACCATGTTCTCCCCATGGTGCAGCATGACGCATAGGAGATGATATGGAAAGCACAGTGTCACGTGATGATTCACGTGATATCAGAACGGAATTTGGACGCAGACAAAACTCACATTTTCTTCAGCTTGTTCAACACCAGTGGCTATAAGGCTGTCGGTGGTGAGGGCCTCGTATTCTGAGGGGTCAATCTGGTCCTCCCGGAGGACAGGAAGGGTGGTTTTGATGCTGAGTTTCTTGACTCGGACCTTTCGGGAGGACATGGTGCAAGGGTGGGGGGGCAACAGCGACAAAGCGGCGGAAAAACCGCAAAAAAAAAGCAATCAGGGCATTAAGTAGGAATATACCAGGGCGTGACAACAAAATAAAGATGGAAATCTAAGGGTGGTGTGCTTTTTTGGATGGCCGAAAGCTGACAGTCGATGAGGTGACGTTGGGATTTGTTTTGGCGCGCGAAGAATTTTCACTGGCGTGTGCAAGCGTGGGTTGGGAATTTGCGCAGGCGGCTTGTTGTTTGATTGACCGGGTGCGGGTGCAAGCAGTAGCGCGAGGTCACTCTGAGCAGGCGAATTGGTGCCGAGGTACAAAGGTGCGCTCGGGCCACCGTATCCTCCTGCACTCGCCCCTTCCCCGTCAGGCTGAGCCGACCGCAGAGGTACTTGAATTGGTACTTAATCTCTGCAACCGGCATACGTATAAGCGGGCCTGGCAGCTGGCGGCAGCTGGAAAAAAATTTAAACATCAAAGTTGACGTTTTAAAGGTGCAATCAAGAGCTGCACCGATGCGGTCTAATTGACTGTTGCTTCAAAGCTGCATTGCGACCAACTTAAAGGTCGAGGAGCGTAGAACGGTTTCTGCGGACTATGAGGCTCTACAGTCGGCCTTTGACGTCGGCGAGAGGAGCATGTGGTCCGTGCCCCGGTAGCCCTTGCCCCTCGATTCAACAGCCAGGAAAGGCAGGATTCAACGGGCAAGCTGCATAACCTCCATCAACGCCACTCTAGTCCCTCGTTGCAGGCCGCCTCTACCAACGTGGTTGCTTCTTTTCCCAACACGACTAAAACGCCCAAGGCTGCTCGATTTCGACCCCTCAGTCTTTAAAAGTCTAGTTTGCGCCTCGCAAGAAAGCGCCTCAAGCCGACACATTGCCCTGCAACTGCGGCCATGGGGAACACAACGAGCCAGATCCTGGACAACATTGTCCAGGGGTCCAACTGTGAGCTGCTGGTGCGCGCGTAGTGGCAGAAAGATTGCAGAGGGGGATGCGCTAACGAGTTATACAGTCGACAGGGAGGAGGTAGAGCGGCTACGGAAACGCTTCATGAAGTTGGACAAGGTGCGAAGTGCTTTTCCATCTGATGAAAAAGTTTCCCCCTAAGGCTGACTGTTATGCGCATCCTACTAGGATAATTCTGGGACTATAGAGCGCGATGAGTTCTTGAGCTTGCCACAGATTTCATCGAATCCGCTAGCAACACGGTACTCCTCTTTCCCTGCCCTCGATATACATCGACAGACAAATACCGCGATACTAACTCGAGCGGCCCGTGCAGCATGATTGCCATATTCGACGAGGACGGCGGCGGTGACGTCGATTTTCAAGAATTCGTCTCGGGCCTGAGCGCCTTTAGCAGCAAGGGCAACAAGGATCAAAAGCTACGCTTTGCGTTCAAAGTATACGACATTGACCGTGACGGCTACATCAGCAACGGCGAGCTCTTTATTGTCCTCAAGATGATGGTTGGCAGCAACTTGAAGGACCAGCAACTACAGCAGATTGTCGACAAGACAATCATGGAGGCGGACCTGGACAAGGATGGCAAGATCAGCTTCGAGGAATTCAAAAAGATGGTGGAAACGACGGATATCAGCATGAGCATGACTTTGGGTAAGTGGTGCGGTTTGTCTCTTGGTGTTGTGAGTGTGTATTAACCGTTTGGACAGATCAAATTTGATAGGTTGCCAAGCTGGAACTTGGCGGGTGGGGATTGATGACCACGTTAAATAAAGCATCCACGATGACGACTTTACCACACTTTGGTATTGGAGCTCACGATTATGACCATGGTGGTTGGCGTGTCTTGTCGTGTCGTGTCGTGTCGTGTCGTCTTATTCATGCCCATTTTTGTCCATGCCAAGCCCAATCTCGCGGTTAAAAGTATAACCTTGCAAGATGACATTGGAATGGGCCAAGATTGCCTTGTTATGATGGCTTGCTGTAACTGGTGTGGGTCCACGCTCATACCTGGGAGGTGTTGAGAGTTAAGTACCTACGAATAGTAGTGATAGTAGTAGTAGTAGTAGTGGTATTATCATGATGAGGATGGGATATATCGAGTGAATACCTGGTAGTCGTAGCAGTATTATGGTGTAGGACATGTCGAGTGAGTTGGTACTACTACTAAGTATTGACTATAGTGCTATATAGTGTCATAGCACACGCTTCTAGGTGTGTGGGGTTAAAAGTATAGATTAAAGCACGTCCTAGGTAG